>KZ651609.1:0-10958 GCA_001010745.2 Gerris buenoi | reverse complement strand
GAAGATTGAATGACGGGAAGTGGTTCAAAATTGGGGTAATAGGTGTGCGATGAAAATTAAAATTCAAAGAAATATGACGCCATTTTGTTTTTTATTATCATTATTTTGGTTTCTGTATTCTTTACCCTAGTTGTTTCTATGTGCAAAATTGGGGAAAGATTAAATTACGGGAAGTGGTTCAAAATTGGGGTAATAGGTGTGCGATGAAACTTAAAATGCAAAGAAATATGACGCCATTTTGTTTTTGTATGATTATTATTTTGGTTTCTTTATTCTTCACCTTAGTTGTGTTTATGTGCAAAAGTTGGAGAAGATTGAATGACGGGAAGTGGTTCAAAATTGGGGTAATAGGTGTGGGATGAAACTTACAAAGCAAAGTAATATAAGACCAGTAAAAAGATATATATTTCTTTAAATAAAATAAAAATAAAAAAATTTACTAAACATTCAATTACCATATCACTTAAAAATGATACATTTAAATCCTAGAGATGTTACAGAAAAACTTTTTTACCAACAGTTATAATTACATGAACAGCTTTATTCTCCCGAATTGTTGCGTACAATTTGATTGTAAATATCAACATACAGAATATTTGGGTTGGAGGGGACATAGATACAAATAAATGTGCACATGACGGCAGTTTCATTTAGGACTTAGGAAAGAGAAAACTAAGAAAATGTTTAACATGATTAAAATACTTTTTAAGTAGTGAAATCAATAATACCTTAATTCAGGTAAAACAAGTAATATTGAAATTAAGACTTTCTACGACCTAACAAAATTTCATACACTAATCAGTCAGCTTGTGACTATAATGTAATGACCCAGGGAGAGGTCGAAATATAAAAAATGTTAGCTTTTTTGATTCACCATAGAACAACTAATCAAACATTTAAAATTAAAAGGAACAATTTAATGCTATTTAGTTAGTTACAAATAATTTTACATAAGACTCCATTTTGCTTATGATTTCGTTCAGCCACACTGTAGTTATAAATAGATTGGTCAAGTCTGTGCTTTAGCAAGTAGGGTTTGTAGGCAATTTAACAGTTAGGACAAATTCATTAACCAACAAAATTAACCCACCTATATCAAGATGGTGGCCATTAATAAATTTAAAAGTGTTTTCAGCTATAACTTTTGAACCATTTAGTATAATGACGTAAACAAAAACAATAAATGTTTAAGATTGAAGGGAGAGGGACATTTTTATTCTCACAAAATATGCTAGGTATGAAAAATTCCTTAAAAACTGTTTTTTGACAAAGAATAACTATGATTTTTTCGTAGGTTTGTTAAAAAAAAAATTAGTGGAGGGGGTTACACGAAAAATGCAATTTTTAAGGAGACATTGCGCAAAGATGAATTGGTACTAAAACTAAATATATATTTCCCGTTAAAAATTCCCATCCCCCTTAACCTTTAAGCTCTAGTTTTTGAAGGATGACTTTCATGGGGCTTCCCAATAATTTTCATGTAATTGGGTTAACGGACATAACATATCAGAAAATAAAAACAGAACATCATTCGGTTACAGTCTACAAGTCCAAAACACCTTCCTTCTATTGAATATCAGAAAAGTTTCAAATTTTAGTGTTGGGTAGATTCGGAGATAGGATTAGGTGCGTTACAGACGGACGGACAGACAAACGCAGGATTGTATAATGGTCCTTGACTATGGATCCTAAAATCATTCTTAAAAATAAATCGATGTTTTTGTAATCCCCGAACCTTACTAAAGGTCAATGATAAATAACTGTAGACGCTTAGAAGCGAAAAATCATAGAAATAAACGATGAAACATAAGAATCAATTGAAGGTTCAAAATGTAAGGTAAAATTTAACAAGAAAATGCCATAGGCCATAGTATAATAACAGTACTTTAGGAAATGGAACCACTCATTATAGACATAGGTGAACAATTTGGCACTTATTACCAGGTATAATAAAAAATGTATTAAATTATATATATGACGCATGAATTAGTGGTCATTCTTCTGTAATAAATCAAAGGTTAATACTTAGATAATTGAAATACATAAAATATGATACATCTAATAATAATTTTATAAATAACTTTCAAATCATTTCAATGTTTGCCCGAATTGATTGGAAATTGTCTATTACTAAACGTCTAAAGAAGGATTAGTATATAATTTACAAAAGGTAAAGGTAATTTCAAACAAATTATTCTAAAAAGATTTAGTTGTTTTGTGTAGAAAATAACGTCTTGAATAATATATAAAAGAAGAAAATTACATTAAATAAGTGACCAGTATTAAATAAATAATGAATGCAAGGAAAGTATGTAATAATATTTTTGGAAGAAAAACGAGGATGCAATTTCTCACCTTCACAATTCATTTAATAGTGAAGAAATATACAGATAAATAGATATCTTTCCATTTCATTGAGATCTTTATTGGGAGAGCATCAGTGAAATCTATATGATTACAAAAGATATTTTAAAATAGATTGAAAAGATATAAATTATAAACCGTAACATATTACTGCACCTAATAACTAAAATCTACAAATGCCAGATGTGAGATTTTTGAACCTCACATCTGGAAGGACTCGAGTCCGGCCAACCTGATTTGAGTTTTCTGCGGTTTCCTCAATCAACAAAGCAAATGCTGGGATGGCTCCACAAAAGTCGGCCGCAGCCGCATTAGGAACAAAATGACCTTGAAAATTGTTACTACCCACAGATTGTTGTCCAATTAAAATCATTATAAATTCAATTTTTAAGTTTTTGGTAGTACTCATACTACGGAACGTTTAAATTTTAATTTAAATCAAATTATAATTACTATTTACAAAGGAAGACAATCAGAGAAAAATAGACCTCTGCGCCGGGATTCGAACCACGGACCTCCCCCCTCATTTCCAGTGTGCGGGTGCTCTAACCAATAATTACAACTTAAACATAATTACAAGCGTATTTCTCAGTCTAGTTCTATTGTCGTTTCTTGACTTCTAAGACTTGTGGAAAAATTTGAAAAAGCTTAATTCGGGATTAGGTATCGATATTGTCAGGTGAAAGTATTCTTCTGTGTAGCTTAATTGGTTAGAGCACCCGCACACTGGAAATGAGGGGGAGGTCCGTGGTTCGAATCCCGGCGCAGAGGTCTATTTTTCTCTGATTGTCTTCCTTTGTAAATAGTAATTATAATTTGATTTAAATTAAAATCATTATTTAAAATGGCTGCAGTTACCCTCACTCTTGTTAACTTTTGCCAATAAAGAAATTGATTAAAAAAAAAAAAAAAATAGATTGAATGGGTATTCAGGGTTATTCGGATAATAAATATCCAGTAATTTTAGGCTATATTACATTTATAAATTCAGTAATCAGAAAAGTGTGCTAACATATTACCAAGAAGCACACTTTAAACCGTCACCTATCCACTATTAATGATGCATTCCTATCACACAAGCTACCATGTGCTTAGCGATAAGATGTCAATAATAAATACATTGATAATGTATTTATCAATGTATGTAATGTATGTATTTATTATATGTAATGTAATGGTATAAGTGCGGATCATAGATATATTATAAAAATGCAGTGGCCTTGTAAGGATTAAATGAAAGTTAAGTAAAAACTCTGTAAATATATTTTTAAATCCACGATCACACAACCACATTTCGCGTTCAAAATTCCATGTAGCCCAATGCTAAATTTAATACTCATTAGCAGTCTTACCAAAAAATTGCAAAAGAAATCCTTTAAGTCTTAGGTAAAAAAATATGCAACGTTTGCTTTTTCTAGTATTAAATGAACGCCTTACTGGATAAAAACGGTCGACGAATTTTTAAACTTCAACAACTTTTAAAAAAGGATATAGTTAGAAAGATACGCACTCAATAGATATTTTCTATATCCTAGTCAGGAAAGAATTACACAGGAAAAAATTACACGGAAAGAATTACACATTGAAAAAATTACACGGGGAAAAGATTACACGGGGAAAAAATTACACTAAGAAATAATGACACATTTAAAGTTTTAGGAAAATTAATAAAATAGTTTGGTTGTCATATCAAGCTTAGAAGATGGGGAGAGATTCAGTCAGCCCAGGCCCCTGCTGAAGCCCACATACATGGTGGTCCAAAAGTCCCCCCTCTTAACTTTTGAACGCTTTGAGATAGGTTAATGAAACTTGGGGGATCTGTACCATGCAAAGTGAAGTTTGCTTTCATGCTATCGCGCACTAGGGGCAACCACCCATGTTGCCCCCAGACCACCCAACTACAAAATTTCAAATGTATTGTATAATTTTGATATTAGATTTGGATTCTACGGTGAAATATAATCAAATTTTACAACAAACGTTTTTTTCTATCTCCAATATTTTGCCCCCTATAGAGAGGCAAAGATAGAAATATTAACCTCCCGAAAACAATAGGAAGGTAAAACTTGTATCGTAAAATCGTAAAATTAATTATTAACTAGCCGGTCTCGGCTGACCTACGGTCAGCCTGCGTCCGTCTAGTGGCCAGGTACTAATATTTGGTTGGTGCTTTACACCCCTTAAAAAGTAAAATTTTAAAAACGTGTACATAACAACAATGAAAGTACTTTTCAAGCCCTGTAAAATGATATATAATATGATATATTTCGAGCATTTCGATCATTGTACCCCTGTACCTCGTATAGGTACCAACATTATATTAAAACAAATTAAATTCACTGAATGGCTATATAAAGCTTACTTAATAAAATCATTACTAATAACACATTGTTTCTCACAACATAAAATCTCAAGTTAAAATAACACATTAGGTACCGTTTGTACCAAAAGTACACATGCGTACAAATATGTTCAATTATTAATTTTTTCCGAGTTCCTAATATTAAATAAGGCATGCATACAAATTTTAAATCAAATCGAATCAATATTTCTCATATTTTTAATTTTTTATTAATTTCCCTATTTTTGGGCCCAGATTTCGAACCGGAAAATTTGGGCAAAAAAAGTTGTCGACAACCCCATACAAACTATACGTCGTTTTAAAGCCCCCGTCGAGTAGATTACGAATATGCCATTCTTTTTTCATTTATCACTTTTAAAGCCCGAAAAATGGTCAATCAAAAAGTCCAAAAATTGCCAAATATGAACTTTGAGTGGCATTTTCTCGAAAACTAAAAGTCGTGGAGAGAAAGTTCCAAGAGTACTTTCGTCTTGTATTTTTATTATTTTTAAGCATGACTAATTTTATAAAGATCAGACAAACTTTATTTTTTCCCAAAAAATCGTCAACCCATCCCTGTGATTTTTTTTACCCGAAAAAGTCAAAATGATGATAACAAAATAAATGAGGTATATTCGTAAACGTCTCGAAAAGGAGAGTAAAAAATAATAACAATGTTTTAAATTTCAACCAAAACCTAAGGATCCATTGTCAAAAAACAGCTATATAAGGACTTTTTTCAATTTTACCCCCCTAAAAAGTAAAAATATCACAAAACACTACATAACTACGTTGAAAGGCCTATTCAAGAGTTTTTCAACGATATACATGAAAGTAGGTGTTGTGTTAAAAAGCACATTTGTACCCGTGTACCAATAGGTACCAAAAATATATTTAAAAAACAAACCATGTATAAGCCCATTATTTAGGCTAATGAATTCTAATAAATTTAAAAATAAAATTAAAAAAAATTATTTCACCTTCTTAACCTGAACCAAAAGTACAAATCGGTACAAATGTACCCGTACAAAATTTTTTAAAAATAAAAAAACACCACAACATTAAAGTATTAATCAAGGCCTTTAAAACGATATACGGCACATAAAAATATACATGTGTTTTGAAAATCCAAGATGGCGGCTATAATTCAATATGGCGGCTATATATCGAAATCAAAACACCCGCACTTTTCTATTTATGGTACACTCTACCTATGTACCAAATTTCAAATCTCTAGGTCAATGGGAAGTAGGTGAATTACTGATGAAAAAATCCAAGATGGCGGCTATAATTCAATATGGCGGACACATATCAAAATCAAAATGGCCGCACTTTTCTATTTATGGTACACTCTATCTATGTACCGAATTTCAAATCTCTAGGTCAATGGGAAGTAGGAGAATTTTTGATGAGTCAGTCACTGTCACTCTTAGTTTTATATATATAGATTAAACCGACTTAAATCTTAAAAGATAAATTATTAATGAAATGTGTAATACATATATTAATGAACCATGAATAGGCACGTTACTTTTCATCCACTTCCGTATACTAGGGGCAACCAGGCTTTTTGCCCTTAGGTCAACACACTTTCAAATTTGATTGCGTATTTTTGATAGCAGATTTGGAATTTATGGCAAAAAATAAGAATATTTTACATCAACCATTTTTTAGACTCAGACTTTTTTAGACTATTAGACTTAAGAATATTTTGTCCCCTATTTGTGAAATCTATCTTTATAATTTTTATAAATATAGTTTTTTCCCATATCTTATAGTATTAATAATTTGTAGTTTTTAATGATCATTTTAATCTATGTAACCATTCTAAACATTATAAATTATTTCAATATTGATATGACAACCAAACTATTTAATAAATTTTTCCCAAAACTTTAAATGTGTAATTATTTCTTAGTGTAATTTTCCCCGTGTAATTGCTTCAACGAGTAATTTTTTCCATGTGTAATTTTTACCGTGTAATTTTTGCCTGTGTAATTTTTTTCCTGAGTAATTTTATCATGTAACTAACATCTTTCCACTTCTTGTTTCAATTTATCTTCATTCACGAAACGTCTCCTTCCGAGATGTTTCTTCAGCTCCGAGAAAAGATAAAAATCACTCGATGCAAGGTTATAGAGGTAATGACTGGCGGACCAAAAACGTATAAACTGCTCACGCAGGGCTTACGTCTCACAAGCAGAAATTGCAATACTGCATGCAAACAGGTGCATGTATAGAGTGCTGAAGGTGTAGAGGCGGCCACTTCGTTATACATCGTGTAATGTTTTTGGTCCTTCAAATGAATGATTGACGCCAACGAGATCATTTATAATACGTCGCCCTTGTATAAACTGAACAACACACGCTAAATTTTAGTTAGACTTTTATTTGTGGATGTCCAAAAGCAAACAAAAAGCACCGATACCGACGGTAAAAGCAAGTAGAGTCTCCGTGGTTTCAGGCGCGCGGCTTCCCATGCGGTAATAGGAGAATCATAGGAAGTTTTCAGTCTGCCACTGAAACTATATAGACAAAAGTTCTGGACGAGCCCTGATTTTTCCCGACCAATGCGCGTATATAAAAAAAAGTTTAACCTACTTTTGGGACCACCCTCGTATATTATTAGACTATAGACATAGACATGTTAAAAAAAAAAAAAAAACTTACCACATAAATGAGTAAATATCCACACATCAGACGTATCTTCACATCACAAAGGAATTTGCCTTTAGTAGCAACTCTCTTGAGTAATTGAACATACAGAGTAATTGGATAATTGTGAGACATGCCTTTATCGAATGAAGAAACTTGGGCTAATAAAAAGGTCACTTACCACAAAAAAGATTAAATATTATTAGAAGTTGCAATCAATATTTGATCAACTGTTTACACGAGAAAAAAACATAGAAAAATAAAAAATATTTTAAGTATCAAAACACATAATATTCCAACCTGATGCGGCTCGAAATCATTGGCTACATAGAATGTCGAATCTTCACAAACAATTTAAATTTAACGTTCTAGTTAATATTAGGTTATCTTTATTAGAGATTATTTTAAGATAGGTTATTATTATTATCAAAATATGGTACAAAGTATATAAAGGTTGAAAAAAAAAAAAAAAAAAAAAAAAAAAAAAAAAAAAAAAATCAGTCCGATACAACTCAAACAAACTCTCACATACTAGTATTTATAATTACTTAGCCCAGTGTTTCCCTTTTATTAGTTTTCGAGTTTTAATAGGCATATTTAATTATTATTGAACATTTTATCAAAATTTATCATAAAAATAACTTCTCCACGGCAGGGAATCGAACCCGGCCTCTCACCGTCCACGAAACTGGATTTTTCCCGGGAAAACAGCTGATATCGTTAGATTCGTATTTAAATAAAATAAATTTTAGAATTTTTAAAACAAAATCGACGGAACCGTTTTCGAGAAATATTTTTTTCAGAGTTTTTTGGAGGGTAGTCTTCTAAAATTAATTTATCGATTTATTAACATGTATGCCAAATTTTGTCAAAATCGGGCCAGTTGTTTAGGCTCTTCCAACAGACAGAACCACTCCTCAAAGCGTGCAAATCCATCAAAATCGATTTTTCGCGCCATTACAATACTTTCTCTTTATATGAGGGGAAATAAAAACTACTTTGCACTACCCATCGGGAATTATATTTTCCTGTAATTACTTCAGATATTAAAAGTTAGAACGAGTTGAAAAGAAATCTTTCTTTTCCAAACATATACGTGGCTTACAGTTGTTGTGAAGGAATAAGTCAAATTTATAATACAACTTCTGCTATAACCTAAAAATTAATTAAACCTACATACTTTGTACCATTTTTTTTTTTTTTTTTTTTTTGTTTTGTTATCCGGCCACTTTACTTATCTAATCGAAAGAGATCATCATATCGCGCCTCTCTGGGATTCGAACTCTAAATATTAAATATGAAATACTATTTTAAATCATGTTACCTAATAACAGGCCCATCTATTTATAATTTTGTAGCGATAAGAGAAAATAAATATGTTTGATAGTGTCACATTCATTTTTACGGCACATTTTTTTCTTTAATCGAAGTCGTTTTATTCAAAAAGATGATTATTCATATAGGCACCACAATGGAGAGAAGTGCACTAGTTTTATTAATTTTAAATTAATGAAAAACCAAAACCACACCATACTAAAATTAAAATTATGTTGTTTTAAAACAACATTTAAGGGAGCTCCAATAACACTAAATGATAGGAAACGCGGATTTGTGGTAAAGAGGCCAACAATTGAGGGAACCAAAATCGAAATCGAAAAAAGCGGTTTCATTGGACACTATGAAATAATGAACAAACTTGGATCAAAAGACCTCCTTCTATCATTTTTCAACAGGGTATTAATATTGATTCAGGGTACACAAATATAGATCTTTTAAATTGTCAATATATTTAAATATATTATAATAGAATTTAAAGTACTCAGCCTCTATCTAAAATTTTATTTCATTAATGAAAAAAAAAGTAATTAATGAAGCTGTGATAACACAACCCAATAGGGATTTTCCAATTNTTTTTTTGTTTTTTTTGTTTTGTTATCCGGCCACTTTACTTATCTAATCGAAAGAGATCATCATATCGCGCCTCTCTGGGATTCGAACTCTAAATATTAAATATGAAATACTATTTTAAATCATGTTACCTAATAACAGGCCCATCTATTTATAATTTTGTAGCGATAAGAGAAAATAAATATGTTTGATAGTGTCACATTCATTTTTACGGCACATTTTTTTCTTTAATCGAAGTCGTTTTATTCAAAAAGATGATTATTCATATAGGCACCACAATGGAGAGAAGTGCACTAGTTTTATTAATTTTAAATTAATGAAAAACCAAAACCACACCATACTAAAATTAAAATTATGTTGTTTTAAAACAACATTTAAGGGAGCTCCAATAACACTAAATGATAGGAAACGCGGATTTGTGGTAAAGAGGCCAACAATTGAGGGAACCAAAATCGAAATCGAAAAAAGCGGTTTCATTGGACACTATGAAATAATGAACAAACTTGGATCAAAAGACCTCCTTCTATCATTTTTCAACAGGGTATTAATATTGATTCAGGGTACACAAATATAGATCTTTTAAATTGTCAATATATTTAAATATATTATAATAGAATTTAAAGTACTCAGCCTCTATCTAAAATTTTATTTCATTAATGAAAAAAAAAGTAATTAATGAAGCTGTGATAACACAACCCAATAGGGATTTTCCAATTATGTATGTTTTTTAGTTGTTTTTTTTGGGCGGGATGATCATGATCTATTCACATAATAAAATATATGATAATAAATATATTATCATAAATTAATAATCTTTATATTAACAAGTCTTTTTGAGAATTAAGGTTATTTTCTCCTTCATAAACAAAAATTAAAGAATCGGAATTTGCTAATTTTGGAAGTCATAGATGTTTAGATAAAGGTACTTACTCAAGCCACACTTTGTGGTGAGCCACTAAACTTGTCTCCCTCACGACTCGGACGATTACACTCAAAATCATACCTGCAGAAAAAAAGATAATTACGATAATAAAATTATAGAGCTAATTAAGATCAATTAAATGATCAAAGACAAATTAAACAATATTTCAATATCAAAAGGAATATGATAAACTGTACTTTGTATAGTGCTAGTTCCTTTTAATGATCTGGAAGTACATTTAGTACCGTAATGCCGGAATGTTTTATTCGTGAGATCTTTTTGCTCATTCATTGGTCAATGACACATGATATACATAAATGAATGCAGTAAAAGAGTGAATGGTTGAATGGGTAATTAAGAGCTGCTCTGGATGTTTGTCTAGGGTTTACGTAAGTAATGTACAGTAATAAAAAATATAAGAAGGTAATCAGACACAAATTATAGTTAGTTCCTCATCCTGTAAGAGATCAAGAATCCTTGGAAATCAACATGTTAAATACATACATTTGATCAGATTGAGAAAAAATAAAAGGCGTCACTCCAATAAAAACTTTTTAATTAACAAATATGTTGTCTATCTATTATTATTATATATATAAAGTGGCTAATCAAATTTAGGGTTTTCTTTGAAGGGCTATTGCGGCTAAACGGTAGGTCCTATGCCGAGAAAAACGAGTATATATATAAAGAAAAACGATTATAAGTTTCGTAAATAACGTTTGTTTACTTTTTTAATAAATACATATGTAATAATTTTTATAAGCTTAT
>KZ651608.1:370153-417192 GCA_001010745.2 Gerris buenoi | reverse complement strand
ATTTCAATATAGTTTTCTATACAATTAAATTTACCTTAAGTATAAGATTTTACTTATAGAAATCAATACGTACTTTAATTTTTTCCCATTTATCATCGACGTCTTGGAGCCAGGAAAGGAAGAGCCTTCCATTGTACCTGGACCGGGCATTTCTTTCCTTCTCTTCCTGTTCAGCACTGAAAGGGCTGTAGACTTCTTCATCCCTAAGTATAGTACAAGCACTAAAGGGTAAAGCCTGGTTAGCTAGAGCACGTGCCGCCCTACCATGAACCCTCAATATTTCCTGTTCCACACTTAGGACCTAAAATTAGAGAATCTTTATTAAAATTACAGCTTCAAGGGAAGGAAATGAAAAATTATGTAACAGAGTAAAACATAAAATTCAAAAATGATTTATCACTAACCAGTTTCTCCTTTTCAATGACGTGCTGAGTTCGAAGCCTGTACCGTTCCTTTTCTTGTAGAAGGAACATGTCTTTCATATCAGCAGGGACGGAAGGAGGTGCAGTCAGGTTTGGAGGTGGGATGCGATTGTTGTTTGTGTTTCCAGCAAGAACATACGTGCAGCGGTTCATCAGGTAATCTTTGAAACCCTGAGGTGGTTTAGGCTGAACAGGAAACAATCCTTTTCTTCGCCTGTCTATCTGTTTCCTTATGTTGAGGTATAGTTGGTAACAGTTTGCTGGGGGAGGTGCATCGCTTGCTGGAGGTTGAGTAACATTAGTGTCTGAAAAATAGGTTTAAAGAAACTATTAGGGAAAGAACTTAATATTTTCAGATACTGCACTAGATAATGTCACCTTAAAATTAAGTATAAAAAAACAAGTATTGTTGAAACAACAATAATTGTTTCTTACTTGTACCACTTGAGGGAGATCCTGCGGACTCTGAAGGTTGACTGGTGTTGCTCTCGGAGTTTTCTCTAGGTTGTTTTAGCTTGCGCTTTCTCGGATGGAGTTCGACTGGGGCAGTAGAGGTGGGTGGTGCTTCTTCCTTAGTCTGTTCTTCTTCCTGAGTCTCAGTAGTCTGGGGAGGTGCTTCTGGTGGTAAGGGAGAGACTTGTGACCTGGGTGAGCCAACATCAACACCAGCAGGTGAGCTATGACCACTGCTTCCATTTCCAGACCTAGACAGAATTTAAACAATAAAAATTTCAGTCTCAAATGCATTAAAAGTAGAGTTATACCTCTGAATTCTAAAAATATAATTCAGAGAAACTGAGTTAATATTCTTTTATTTCTAAGTAAATGAAGAATTCCCAATGATAATTACCTCAAAATGTATACAGAAGAATCACACAACCACTGTTAAAGGGTTTCTATCACTTCAAACCTTTTCTCTTATGGGCTACATAATACAGTAACCCCTTGATATCCACACGAGTATCATTCCACAGTGATCTGAATTTTTGGAAACTGGGGATAACTGATGCAGAAGTGTTTTTTTCGTTCGTCGGGGAGTATGGAATCAATTCCTTGTGCAAGGAGCCCTATACTCGGTGTTCACAGAGCGTGAAGTGACATCTATCTGTTTTTCAAATGCCAATTATAAACTTTATACAGCTGATGGAACAAATAAACACCATTTCATAATATTGGTGTATATAAGTTGTGCTCTTTATAATTCCTAAGAGAGATTGCTCTTGCTATCTTAAGTAATAAATGATCTGAACTCAATCCCAAACTAAAAGACAAATACATTAATACACCGATAAGTAAATTCAGAGTTACGTAACAACTGACACTGTTTCTAAAAGAATTCAAGGGGCTGATTAACTTAACTTTAGGTCTGCAAGTTTAAAACCTCCTTTTTATGTGATTATTTAAGTCAACGTGAACCTGTAACTTTGTTTGTTGCAAAATGACAACAGTTGATACAATCAACTCTTGTTTATTCGAACCATCGATAATATGGAACCATCAATAATTAATTGAAAATTCAAACTTCTCCGTGGGTCAGTTTGGTAAATCGAAGAACACAACAAACAATACATACACTCGGTAATACATTATGATATTTTGACTTACTTATTAGGTATATTTTAATGAATAAACCAGAATAATATTAAATTAATGGGGCTTTAGTAAAGTGGCCTAGAGGTGAGCTAGTATAGCATGAAGTTGGCCAAAAGAGCAGAATTTGGTAATTAATTATACCTAATTGCTGAGTATGTCTCCTCATCTTACTAAATTATAATGGAACTGTAATGTTTTATAATTATTCTTAGCGGTGAACCCTTTTTTATTATTTAATTGTATAGCTAGATTGACTTATATTCTCTTTTTGGTCTTCATAGGGTTTCAATAAAAAAAGTTGTTTTCTTATGCTTTCTTTAAAAAACAGCTATATTTCGCCCTTACTCAGAGCTTCTTCAGGCTTGTAACATTCTTCAGTAAATTTGTAAAATTGTTTCAGTAAAACCAATAGGTTTGTTCCAACAACACTTCAAACTGTACGACGCATGCGCATTAGTTAAAAACGATCAATTGTGGTCCTTGCGCATGCATCGGATAGTTACAAATCAGTTTGAAGAGTGGTTGGAACTAACCTAATATAAAAATACAAAAACTTTTTATTAAAATGTTTCCAAACATTATAAAAAAAAGTAAAACGAATCCTCCCTGCTTGACTCAGGCGAGTCGAACAAACACTCAAGCTCAAAGTAAGGGTGAAATTATAGAGATGTTTTTTAAAGAAAGGAGAAGAAACCCTTTTTATTTAAACCCTATAAAGACCAAAAAGAGAATACATTTCAATATAGTTTTCTATACAATTAAATTTACCTTAAGTATAAGAGTTTACTTATAGAAATCAATACGTACTTTAATTTTTTCCCATTTATCATCGACATCTTGGAGCCAGGAAAGGAAGAGCCTTCCATTGTACCTGGACCGGGCATTTCTTTCCTTCTCTTCCTGTTCAGCACTGAAAGGGCTGTAGACTTCTTCATCCCTAAGTATAGTACAAGCACTAAAGGGTAAAGCCTGGTTAGCTAGAGCACGTGCCGCCCTACCATGAACCCTCAATATTTCCTGTTCCACACTTAGGACCTAAAATTAGAGAATCTTTATTAAAATTACAGCTTCAAGGGAAGGAAATGAAAAATTATGTAACAGAGTAAAACATAAAATTCAAAAATGATTTATCACTAACCAGTTTCTCCTTTTCAATGACGTGCTGAGTTCGAAGCCTGTACCGTTCCTTTTCTTGTAGAAGGAACATGTCTTTCATATCAGCAGGGACGGAAGGAGGTGCAGTCAGGTTTGGAGGTGGGATGCGATTGTTGTTTGTGTTTCCAGCAAGAACATACGTGCAGCGGTTCATCAGGTAATCTTTGAAACCCTGAGGTGGTTTAGGCTGAACAGGAAACAATCCTTTTCTTCGCCTGTCTATCTGTTTCCTTATGTTGAGGTATAGTTGGTAACAGTTTGCTGGGGGAGGTGCATCGCTTGCTGGAGGTTGAGTAACATTAGTGTCTGAAAAATAGGTTTAAAGAAACTATTAGGGAAAGAACTTAATATTTTCAGATACTGCACTAGATAATGTCATCTTAAAATTAAGTATAAAAAAACAAGTATTGTTGAAACAACAATAATTGTTTCTTACTTGTACCACTTGAGGGAGATCCTGCGGACTCTGAAGGTTGACTGGTGTTGCTCTCGGAGTTTTCTCTAGGTTGTTTTAGCTTGCGCTTTCTCGGATGGAGTTCGACTGGGGCAGTAGAGGTGGGTGGTGCTTCTTCCTTAGTCTGTTCTTCTTCCTGAGTCTCAGTAGTCTGGGGAGGTGCTTCTGGTGGTAAGGGAGAGACTTGTGACCTGGGTGAGCCAACATCAACACCAGCAGGTGAGCTATGACCACTGCTTCCATTTCCAGACCTAGACAGAATTTAAACAATAAAAATTTCTGTCTCAAATGCATTAAAAGTAGAGTTATACCTAAAATATAATTCAGAGAAACTGAGTTAATATTCTTTTATTTCTAAGTAAATGAAGAATTCCCAATGATAATTACCTCAAAATGTATACAGAAGAATCTAACACAACCACTGTTAAAGGGTTTCTATCACTTCAAACCTTTTCTCTTATGGGCTACATAATACAGTAACCCCTTGATATCCACACGAGTATCATTCCACAGTGATCTGAATTTTTGGAAACTGGGGATAACTGATGCAGAAGTGTTTTTTTCGTTCGTCGGATGATTTAGGAGCTTAAAGGAACCTTTTTCCTAGTCTTATCTTCAATCACAAATTCAAGGCATTTTGTATTCTCTCTAATTCTAACATCCCTGGTTTTGGAGCTTATTTTAAGGGCACTTTCCATGACACTTTGTAGTATATTTTTACTTATGATAATCAAAACCCGGAAAAACTATGAACTCAAGAGGGGCACTTTATTGTTGCACATTAACTGATTTAATCCTTAAAGTAAAATGTGAAGTTAATTATTTCTATTGTATAATAGCATCAATAATGGTAAACACTGGCCTAACTAATTATATTTTAAAAATAAACAGAAACAATGACCTACATAAGATCTCATAGGATTTGTCACTACTTTTTTCACTCGATGAAATTACATTAAATCATAAATTGCATTAAAAATCATAAATATACCTGAATTAGAATGAATTATTTTCTGATCATAATAGTAAAATAGAGAAAACCAAGGGATATTCGCAAATTTATTAACCATCAGAATAATATTTGTTAGCTCCTTTTGGATAATTTCTTTATCAATTTTGAAATGAAACTGAAACAAAAGCTTTCACTACATCCATGTTAATACAAATATGTTGTTCTGAACGCACCTATGTGAACGAAGTACTCTCTTGTGTGAGTCTTGTCCTTCCTGTTGTCCTTGCTGGGGCTGAGGTACTGATGGGGAATCTTGTGAAGTGGCAGAGACATCCTGAGTTTGTTGACTAGGTTGAGGAGATGGTTCTAAGGGTGGAGACACTGCAGCAGGTACCTGAGGAGGAGGAGGCGGTTCTTCAGGGGGCGGCTGCACAACGTAAGGCAGGCGACTTCCACCACTTTTCCTTGCCTGCTCTTCACCCCCACTTCCACCTCCGCCTCCGCTACCACCTCCTAGTACTATCTTTAATGGTGGTACCTAAACATAAGAAAAGGCATTTGAGTAAATTGTTAGCAAATAAAAATCGGTAAAACAAATTCGAAAAAAAAACAACTTTTTTATACACATAGTGAGACTGAATTTAAATTCAATAATATCTAATTTATTAATAAACATATTTAAAATTGTTCAACAGGGAATTGTTTTCACTTGTTTCAATTTTCAGCAAAATCAGATTTATTTTCATCAATATCTAGGAAACTATATTTTCCATGGAAAAACAACTTGTATGGTTAAAATGTTGATATAAAAAAAGTCTCTCCACGTAAAAAAAAAAAGAAAAATAATTTAGAGTAGCTTTCAGCCACTATAGGGCCATCATCAGTGCCGAAAATTGAAAAATGTTAATTAAAACATAAGCAGATGGGAGTGCAGTGAGTTGTGAGTCATACCAGCCTAGCGATCGGGACAATATTCCATATCTTAACTAAGGTTATAAATCACTCACAAACTAGACTTTTTTCACGATTCTTCAGAATTTTAGAAAAAGTATTAATTTCTCAGTTTCGCCTCAGTAATGATTTTTCTGAAAATGTATACCAAATTTCCATGCATCTGACCAGACCAAAGACAACCACTTTTTTGAGGTTATCTGGTAATTCCATCAAAATCACCTATTTAAACAGTCACAATACTTCCTCTCAATAAATACTACATATAAGAGAGTAAAAATGAGAAAATTATAGTTATAATCTTGCAAAATATTTAAGTCTTACCTTAGGACCAGGAGATTCGACTGAAGTTGAAGAATCAGAAGGTTCTGTATTGTCTTTTCTTCTTTTTCTTCTTGAGTCGGAATCATCAGACTCCTGTGTATCACCAGATGATCTCTTTGTACCGCTCAGCTGCTGTGGTTGCTTGCCCTGAGTAGTCTGCTCAGTGTTTCCGTTACCACCTCCGTTGCCTGAGTTAGTAGCTGAACGCTTGGTACCCTGTTGAGCAGGCTGATCAGCTTGTTGAGCCTGATTCGCAGTTCTATCACCATTGTTTCCAGAAGTTTCACTGTCCTCCGTCTCCTTGCCCTCCTCTTCGCCCTCAACAACACCAGTCTCTTCTTTCATTCCAACTTCAGAGCTGTAAAGAACAAAAATTTATATAATTCAGAACACCCCTTTAACTATACGAATGATCAATCAGCTGTAATTTAAATAAAGTTTGATGCTAGTAAATTAGACAATTTTTTGTTGCTCTTTCCTCTAAATATAAGCATGAAAAAAACAATATACCTCATGCAGCTAAGGCATTAAGCTCAAAAAAATGATCTAGAATGTGTTTCCCACACAAATTGTAATTAGTTTGATTCTTTAAAAATGACCATGAGAATGAACCTTAACCTTCTGATAATTCTTTTAGAAATTATTTTTATTTTTGCACTTCAAGGTTTACAAGAAAGTTCTTTGATAAATCAAATTATAAACCTTATTTAACAAGACTAGATCGTGAAGTATAATCATTGTGTGTGTATAAGTGAAGTTTGGTTAGTTAAAGGTCCGATAACAATGAACCTGAATTTAGCAGTAAAAGAAATAAAAGTCTCCTCTATAACTTTAATAAGATTAGTTAACATCAAACATAAGCATCGATACTTTGATGCAAGGGAGTATTAACCCTTTGACTCGGAGGTATCACCAGGTGATATCTAGCATTTTCAACTGAGTGGCGGGAGGTATCACTTGGTGATACCGCATGGTTTGGAAATGCATGCATGTCGAGAGGGGATAATGGAACTTCTTCAAACAGGTTCTTTAGTTGTGCGGCCGCCTCAGAGATAGACCCAACATCATTTCACTCGTTTACTCCTGCTATGCTGGTTTGCAGACTTCTTTTTTTGCATACCCGCAACACTTCAGCCCCTGAATATACCCTAAGGGAAAGGTCCCGCAGTCAAAGGGTTAAAGTTTTAAAGGGATGATGATCGCATCTTCTTAGTTATTAAAGTTATAATTACCCATTATCATAGTTGGAATCTTGTCCTTTGCTTTTATCCTTCTTCTCCTTGACTTGATGGAGCCTCAAAGTCACTCGAGGACTTCCACTTACTTTCTCTGTAACACAAAAGATGAAAAAAAATTGAGTTTAAACTTGCTAAGGATACAATAATAATTTAATCATAAATAAAATTTTTTTTTTACTGAAAATGGCCAATAAAGGGGATGAATCAGAGAACCTTTTAACTCATATGGGCGTAAATTTACGTTTTTAAGTTTCGTTACAAATGGCCTATGGGAGTAAATTTCTGCTTCGGTGAGCTCGGAAGCAGAAAAAATTGTTAGTTATTTTTTTCTAGAGAGGGTACACCAACATTCTAAAAGTCAGAGTAGTTAAAATTCTAGAATTTTAATAGTCTCCCCTCTCTCCCTCTCCTTAAACGAAGCCTTTACAACTGTTGTTTCAACAAGATGAAGACGTCTGACAAGTGTGATTACTTCAAGTAGATGAAACACTTGACTTTATAGTTGCCATTTCAATTTGTTTTCTCATTCTCATTATAAAACTACTTAACTATAAAAAGAAGGGAGGGGGGAAGCTTAATGATTTCCCCTGTTCTTTAACTTTTAGAGATACTTATGTTTCAACAAGAACAAGTAGACCATTAAGTAAAAAAATACATAAATAAACAGTTTGACTCTTTGAACGGCCATTTTGAGTTGCTCGCATTTTATTTAATATTGTAATAGATCTGGTACCATAATACAATTTATCAGAAATTAAACTTCTTGGAACAAAAGAAAATGTTTTTGTTACAAGACAAATCAGATAATTTAACAGGTGTTTTTTTATACCCAAACAATTTTCATAAGAAGAAGGGTGCAGAGGAAAATTACAATTTGGAATAGCACCCAAGCCTGATAACATTTCAATAACATATTCATCTCCATTAAGTCTAGAAGTGATACATTTAAGTTTCTTCATAATCTTCAGTTGTTTATTAAGTTTTAAGTTAGATGATCAAGTTTCCTATATATATTTCTCTCTCATTCTACGGCACAACAGCCCATGATGGGCCAGGACCATTTTATTAACCTCTTTACCACTAAGAAAATCATGGGTGATATGGGGTCCATATTATTATCCAGTGTACGAGACCATCTCATTTACCAACAAGTATAATTTTTGGCTTTTTTGTGACTCCTCAAATGAGGCAATCACAGTCCAAAAGCCAGCATAAAAATAACAGTAATATTTCTCACTAAAGGTATCAAATCTATTTTGATACCTATCATTCTTACTACGTTTCCATGTGTAAATAAAAAAATTGAATCCTGATTTGGGGTTTAATAAGTTAAGAGTTTCCAAGAGTGGTATTAAATCCGTATTCAATGAGAAATAAAAAAAAAACAAGCTTCAAAAAATAACCTTCACCTGTTATAACCATGCTTTTTATTACGTATTTTGACAGATTTTACTACAGTTTCTACAGAAATACGCTAGGTTCAGGATCGCGCATGTCAGGATCGAGTTAAGGTGTTTCCATGCAACTAGATCCAGATACAATCCCCGATAGGGATTGTACTTAATCCGTTTTGAACCTAGGTTTCCATGGACACTTTGAATCCAAAACCTGTATTCTACCTTTTTTAAACATCATGGAAACGTAGTAACTATTATCTTACGTAGTAACTAGTTAGTTACGTAGTAACTATTATCTTGTGAAGGCCCCCTGCACTACAGTGTTTTTCATATTCTAGTATTGCCTCATATTCTCTTTGTAATGAATTTAGTTGCATTGGAAACATTTTGGTGTAAAANTGTTTTCTCATTCTCATTATAAAACTACTTAACTATAAAAAGAAGGGAGGGGGGAAGCTTAATGATTTCCCCTGTTCTTTAACTTTTAGAGATACTTAAGTTTCAACAAGAACAAGTAGACCATTAAGTAAAAAATACATAAATAAACAGTTTGACTCTTTGAACGGCCATTTTGAGTTGCTCGCATTTTATGATCTGGTACCATAATACAATTTATCAGAAATTAAACTTCTGGTAAAAAAAGAAAATGTTTTTGTTACAAGACAAATCAGATAATTTAACAGGTTTCTTGTATGCCTAAACAATTTTTATTTAGAAGGGTACAAAGGAAAGCTACAATTTGAAATAGCACCCAAACCTTAAACATTCCAATAACAAAGTCTAGAAGAGATACGTTTAGATTTCTTCATAATCATTATTTGTTATATTAAGTTAGATTATCAAGTTTCCTACACACATTTGTCTTTCGTTCTATGGCACAACAGCCCATGATGGGCCAAGACCACCTTATTAGCCTCTTTACCACTATGAAAATTATGGGTGGCACAGGGTCCATATTATTATCCAGCTTACGAGACCATCATATTTACCAAGAAGTATACTTTTTGGCTTTCATGTGACTCCTCACAGGAGACAATCACAGGTCAAAAGCCAAAAATAAGAGTTATCTTTCTCTAACTATAGATATACCTCTAATACACCTATTCTAATAATATATTGTGCAGGTCACCTTTATTATAGTGTTTTTCTTATCCTAGTACTGCCTCACATTTTGTCGGTGAGAAATTTGGTTGCCTTGGAAACAGTGAGTTCTAAAATAAATCAAAGCTGTGATACTTATTTTAACTTTCGAGTCCTAATTCTTATTCCATAGATTCTTGTTTGTGTCAATAATCAGTGCATTTAATCAGTAACTAAGCCTAAACAATCTATGCATATTAAGTGAATTTTATGAAGTAAGAATGGAAGACACTGTTTATTGAATCTATTCCCAAAGGAAACTAACAAGGAAAGATAAGGAAAACAATGCAACTAGTTGCTAATCCTACTGATTAAGTATTCCATATACAGATGATATATTTAATACTTTCAATCTTAAGAAGTTTTATTTTACTTAATATAAAATTCTAAGTAGGTCTTATGTTTTATGTGCTGAATACAAAAGGCGGACCTAATACTAGCTTATAGATACTAGTCTTATAATAACGCTTTAATATCACATTCTAATTACTTTCAGTTGCCATTTAGAACATTATAATTCAAGGTAAAAAAGTTGTGCCAAGCTGAGAGGAGTTATATAATCGATCTAACTTAATTCTGATAAAATGTAAGAAGGTTAACATCCACACAGATCGTTCAATAAAGATCGTTTCATACAAATAAAAAACAGGAAACAAAAATGAAAGAATTACCCAGTAAAAGTGAATCAGAGTCCTTCTTGTTTACAAAACTTATGATAATATAGACGCGAATGTTGCCTTTTTAGTTAAAACTCTATCATTGATCATCATAATTATAACTCGATAAATACAAATGCAAACATTTTAGAGTTTAATTATTCTTTCTTCAAGAATATATTTCTACAGACTACAATCATTTATAGAACATTTTGGAGTTGTAATAATTTGGAAAAAAATAAAAACCANATCGCGCATGTCAGGATCGAGTTAAGGTGTTTCCATGCAACTAGATCCAGATACAATCCCAGATAGGGATTGTACTTAATCCGTTTTGAACCTAGGTTTCCATGGACACTTTGAATCCAAAACCTGTATTCTACCTTTTTTTAAACATCATGGAAACGTAGTAACTATTATCTTACGTAGTAACTAGTTAGTTACGTAGTAACTATTATCTTGTGAAGGCCCCCTGCACTACAGTGTTTTTCATATTCTAGTATTGCCTCATATTCTCTTTGTAATGAATTTAGTTGCATTGGAAACATTTTGGTGTAAAACGAACAGCGAGTTATTAAATAAATCAAAGCTGTGAGAGTAATTCTAACTTCAGAGTCCTAATTCTTATTCTATTGATTCTCTTTTGTGTTAATAATTATAATCAGTGATAATAAATATAAATATAATCAGTGCATTTAATCAGTTACTAAGCCTAAACAATCTATGCTTATTAAGTAGATTTTATGAAGTAAGAACAGAAGACACTGTTTATTGAATTCATTCCCAAAGGAAACTAACAAGAAAAGATAAGGAAAACAATGCAACTTGTTGCTAATCTTACTGATTAGAAATTCCATATACAGATGATATATTTAATACTTTCAATCTTAAGAAGGTTTATGTTTTTCTCAATATAAAATTCTAAGTAGGTATTATGTTTTATGTGCTGAATACAAAAGGCGGATCTAATACTAGTTTATGGATACTAGTCTTATAATAACGCTTTAATATCACATTCTAATTACTTTCAGTTGCCATTTAGAACATTATAATTCAAGGTAAAAACGTTGTGCCAAGCTATGAGGAGTTATATAATCGATCTAACTTAATTCTGATAAAATGTAAGAAGGTTAACATCCACACAGATCGTTCAATAAAGATCGTTTCATACAAATAAAAAACAGGAAACAAAAATGAAAGAATTACCCAGTAAAAGTGAATCAGAGTCCTTCTTGTTTACAAAACTTATGATAATATAGACGCGAATGTTGCCTTTTTAGTTAAAACTCTATCATTGATCATCATAATTATAACTCGATAAATACAAATGCAAACATTTTAGAGTTTAATTATTCTTTCTTCAAGAATATATTTCTACAGACTACAATCATTTATAGAACATTTTGGAGTTGTAATAATTTGGAAAAAAATAAAAACCATAAAAACATAAGACACAGTGTTCTCTCACTAAGTTTCACAGATCAAACAAAACAGAAACACCAAACACAAAAAACAAACAAAAACAAATCTTAAATCCACTCAAACTAAACCGTTATCACTATCAGTGCCAAAAAGTTCCGCTTACGGCCGCTAGGGTTCACCGCGTCGCATTTTCTTTTCTAATAACTTGATTATTCATTTTTCACATTCGTTCCCTGTTTTTAATAATAGGTAGTTATACAATATTTATTATCGCCAAAAAATAAATACATAGATCGTGGGAATATCTCCATTAGATTTTAAAAGATAATTATTTTTATATTTCCAATATAAACAGATGATAAAATATAACCTATCAATCTAACAAACAAGTAAACAAAAAACACTTTAAAATAAAAAAATGAATTTGTGTGAGGCCCAAGTTCTAGAATGCATTGCTTTCTTTTATTTTTATTTTTTGACGAATTTATTATTTCAGGATTAAGAAACGGTTAAGGGGAATTTAATTTAAAAAAGAAAGAAAAANAATTTTTTAATTCCTTTCTGATTAATTTCGATAATTCACTGAACTCTATCTTGTCTCGTCCCATTCTCTTAAGCCTTCTCCTTTTTCCTAACATCTTCTTGATTTCTTTAGGCATTGTGTTTTTCCCTTTGTTTTCCTTTGATGTAACAGTAACTATTTCTCGTGTAGTGTTCTTAATACTTTTTACTAGTTGTTCATTATACTTCTCTATACTGTCTTCGTTTGTTAGGTGTGCTATTTTTTGTCTAAGTTCTTTTTCATATGTCTCTTTACATATTGTCTCGATGTCCATTAATTCGTTTTTTATTAGTTTCTGTACGTTTAAATGGTATCTCTTTTTACATTTCCCATTCTTATGGGAATCAAAAACTTAAGATTAATATGAAAACGTAGCTCAAACTCAAAATAGATCTCTAAGCAAGATTTTTAATTAATTTATATTCGAACCAAAATAAGACATTAATAAAAACAAATGGTTTATTTCTAAATATAGATGTAGAATGTAGTAAAAAACTTACAGCTAATATATTTTATCAGATAAAATAGTATTGATAAATTTGCACTGACCTAGTTAATGCTTAATTAGTTAAATTCTTGATCAGTTTGTATGGTTGGAATTTTTCTCTTGCCAGCTTTTTTTATAACTCATATGTTTATCTCTACTTTGATATCATGGAGGCTGGCTTATATCCTATTCAATTCAAAACAAGCTGCCTTTATATTGTTTTTGTTCTTTTATTGGAATGATATCCATCTTGTCCAAGGAAATAAGAAGTAAGAAGGAAGACGAGTTGACGCATCTGATACACTGATTGATTCCGTTCATTTACCCGTATAATCTGTCGAGCTCTCTTTTTTTTTGTTTAATTTTTTTTTTGTGTTTATAATTCCAATGTTTATAATTTCTCTTCCTGGTTGTTTTCCAAGAATAGCGGTTTTGTTATTCCTGTCAGACGATGCCGGTCAACGTTAAAACCGCAGCCTGGTTGGTTTATGAGAAGGAAAAGTAGGCCGGCCTTTACTCAAGTGCCGCCTTGTCACTATAACCTTCTTATCGTCCGATGAACTTTTCCTGGTTTGAATTAAATATGATATGTAGGGTAATAGAGCTAGATATAATCATAATACATTCACTCCACGTACACACTGCCAGCAGATTATGCAGCACTTAAACCATTTAGGATCTCTTTTATTGTGCAATTTAAATTAAAATGTTAGAATTTAATATAAAATGTACTTTTTTTCAATGTTACAGTCGTTCAAGTTCGTGGGAGAGCAAATCCTATAAACGAGTTCGAATTGCTCTCACCAATGTTTGTTTTGAGGTTGATTGGGAACTTGTTAAACGAATGAACATTTATTATCATAATACCAATCACTTTAATCTAGACGCAAACTTCTCTTGCAGATTTAAGTTAATCTATAGCATGCGATTACGCTTGCTTTAAAATATATCTGAGTCAGAGTCAAGCCTAATAATAACTTAGGTTCAAGATTTAGCAGGAATCCCAGCAGACTTGACATTAAGCGGACAAATTATCATACTGAATGAAAATTAATGATCAAAATTGGCCGGATTATATCAAATTGGTTTCGATAATTCAGTAGGTTATTATCAGTATTATCATTGGCTATTGTGTTTTATTTTTAGTAACAATTTTTGCCCGACTAACCAGAGTATATACCCGTAATTATGTAAAAATAATGTATGCCGTAAAAATCTACAACTTGGAAGAGATTTTTTGAGCAACTCCCATGAGAATGATCCATGCAATGGATCTGAAACTTTGCGATTCTCAAAACGTCTGATAGCCTCAAAATCTAGTATTAATTAACATTAAGAAATAATGTTTAACAAGGAGAAAGATTAAAAAATAACAACACGCAACGTAACTTATTGATTATTAGGATTATGATTTACAAAAGATGGCCTGTTAGTTGTATTCATTGTATACATAATATTCATTTCAATTTACTCACAAAAAAATGCAATAGTTGTTTATACAATAATGATCGAAGAAGTGCATACAAGCAGGACTCCTTGTTCTGAATAGAATTTACAATCAAGGTACGTGTAACACATTCATTGCATCGAAAAAGGGAAAGAGATAAGAGGCGTGTTTCTCAAGTCGAAGATTGAAGAAGAATCGAGAAGAATTGTGAGTAGTTTAATGGGACCGGCTTAGTACCGGTGTAGAGGAAGGTGCAGCCAAGCGAAGTCTAAAGGACACACCTCCCCCTAGGTCCTGAGCTTCAAAGGATTCAACTCAGGAATAAGGATTCTTTTTTTAAGGAGGTTGTACTGTGGTGTTGAGGGCGAGTGAGAGAGAAGGAAGACAAACCGGAGCTTAAAAGGAAACGACCCCACCGAGTCAACTAGAGAACCCGAAAGGCTTGGAGAACATAGCGAGGTGTTTAAGAAGAGGAAACCTAAACCTAGCCACGAACACGAACCACGAACAAGCAAGCAAGAGAGGGGAGTCCACTCGACGACCTTGAAAATTCCGTTCTGGGACAATACACAACTTGCAATGCATGCCGTCGCACAACGCCCCTGTTTTCAACTGACATGTCTTCCTTAGTGATGTCCTGCAAGTTTCTACTGAAAGAACGTGACTACTGAGCGCATCAGCTCTTCATCATAAAATTGACCTATAATTATTTTTTTTTAAAAAATCATAAAAACCAACAGCTACTTATAGTTCTCCTAGTTAGGAACCGGATTAAAATATTTAAATGGTACAATCATAAAAAAAACTCGTCTTACCCAAATAGAGCCTCAAACTTGGTTCAAATATTAAATTAATAAGGATATTAACGTATTAAAAAAGAATCCGGCGATATCTCCCTCCAATAAATTCTTTAATAGTAGCATGTATGATACTAACGAAGTTTAAATTGCCAGCTACAGATATAAAAAGGATTAAATGAGTCAGAAATAAACCAATTCGAAAAAAAGGGGGGGGGAGGTTTCATACTAATGCTGACGTATCAACTATTTGATAAACGTGACAAAAAATTACTCCAGGTACGAAACTTGATCAAATCGTGCTTTTTACTAACCAACGTATTGTTTTGTTTTATCTTAATATTATTCCACCTTCATCGAGCTTTAAATATTTTATTATTTATTTAAGAAGCAAAATAGTTATACAAAACAGTTTTTTTTCCCCTTTTATGTGGAACTTCCTTAAATACTACTACACTATTAGTTCATTACTCATAGTGAATATTTATCATATTGAATATTACCCATAGTGAATAAAAGACAGTTTAAAAAAAAAAAGTCTTGAGTTGATTATATGAAGAAAGTATATTAAGGAAGATTACTTCGAAGTTGTGATTTATTACCCACGTAGTAACTGACAGATGTGCATTAAAGTTATCTACTTAAGTTGACTTAAAAGAAAAGGTATTAATAAAAGACACTATCTGCCTAGAAGGATGTAAAAGGAGGTAATAACACCAAACAAGAGAGCAGATGTTCAAGACAGCAGGTGTTCCTTAAGACGTAAGTCGTCACGTTCAGGTTCAGTACATGAACACCCCGAGCCAGACACCAGATGCACTGATTTCTCTGCTTCAACACGTGAAAAAGCCTTATTTTGATTTACCATTTTCAGTTGGCAATGAATGTGACCAAGAAAATTTACATAATAGTAGATCCCTGCTAACAGCAACAACTTGCAGCACACCAGGTGTTTTGATTTCTTAGATATATAAGTATTTAACTCTTACAAGAACTACTTTTAAATATTCTTAGTATTTGCTCAGGGCTTAATAAAGGCAAGATGATATCTTACCCCTTAAAAGGCAACTACTTTTAAGGTACACGAGTCACGAGTAGCAAAGTAAGTAGCAGATTAAAAATTCACAAATTTTTATAATAAATAATTTAAAAAAATTAAAAATTTGTTATATTCCCCGTTAATTATTTTCTTTTATATATTTTTAATGTATTTACATATTTATATCTCTATACTAGGATATAAACACACTTGGTATTTCCTCAATAATTTGCAATGAAATAAAAAATAGTGTATTTATATATTCCTGTTATTTTTATTATTCAAAATATATCAATAAAAAACGAACTGGATTTGATTAAAAACATGAAAAGGTTGGAGAAAAATTGCAATTATGTATTTATAAATTAGTAAAAGCTTTTTTTTAAGTTATTTCTTAACATATTATCTTTACACTAAAAGATATTTAGACAACAAGTTTAATTTATCTTTAACTTCATTTAATAAAAGTTTAATTTATCTCTAACTTCATTTAATAAATCATTTTTAAACATCTATAATAAGGCTATTTTTAAATGCATTTTAAAGGTTACTAAAACAGTTTAAAATTAAACGTACTTAGAACAGAATGTAGAAACTTCAAAATGATAACAAGAATCTAGAATTGTGTATGTATTGAACTAATAAATTACTCTTGAAAAGAAGCAGCAATTTCATAGACAAAACATATAAGAGAAATCATGGAGTATGAAAATAAGAACGTTCCTGTCAGATGCAAAGAGCGAAAGAATGCAGTTAGGTTAGAAGAAAAAGAAAGGTTATGCCGAGGGGTCAAGGTTATGATGAGCCTTCTTTCTACCACGCTATTAACTCGACTGAAGATATGAAGGTTATAAAATTCGAGATGGAAGCTTTGTCCCTTTTAACGCAGAATCGACAACCTTCTGCGTGACATGTGAACGGAATCACGCATGAGTCTATTTCAAACCATCAATTTCATGATTAACGTTTCCAAAGCTGGCTTCATAATTAATCTTTCCACTCCCATCAACTAACATCTCAAACCACTTCTTAATCCCACCTCAAGCATCTCAAAGACATTTAAGAATGCTGATCCAAGAAAAATTCTAGATGCTACGATCTATAACCTTTAAAGGAACTTATAATTATAGTAATGTAAACCTCAAGTCATATCGATAATGGTCACTTCACTTTTAAATTGCACAGATGAGATTAATCCTTGAATTAAATGTTAGCATCAACAAAGCTCATCATTACACATTTCCACGTCACAACGATAATTTGTCCATAAGCGAAATGTGCATGAAGATGAAGAATTTTTACTATCAATTCCAAGTCATCAGATTAATTAGAAGAAAATTAAATGAAGTAAGAGGGTAATCTGCAACTAATTAATTTGTTTCTCGGGCATAGGTTCTTATACACATTAATTTGTTTCTCAAGCATAGGTTCTTAAACAGATTAATTTGTTTCTCGGGCATAGGTTCTTATACACATTCATTTGGGATACAAGGATAGGTTCTTAAACACATTAATTTGTTTCACAAGCATAGGTTCTAAAACACATTAATTTATTTCACAAGGATAGGTTCTTAAACCCATTAATTTGTTTCACAAGCATAGGTTCTAAAACACATTAATTTATTTCACAAGAATAGGTTCTTAAACACATTAATTTGTTTCACAAGAATAGGTTCTTAAACACATTAATTTGTGTTACAAGCATAGGTTCTTAAACACATTAATTTGCTTCTCAAGCATAAGCATTAGGTTCTTCAACACATTAATTTGTTTCACAAACATAGGTTCTTAAACACATTAATTTGCTTTACAAGCAAAATAAAGGTTCTTCATAAATTTGTAAAGTTTCTTAGAGGCATTTAATGCCTATAAAAGAGCACTGGATCAAAGCATATTATCTTGGTATTTTACTTATCGTTAAATAAAAATATAAAATTAATAGCTATATTGATCGAATTAAATAGAAGAGAAAAATGTATACACCAAAAAAGTTAAAAAAAAAAAATTAAGGTCCTTCAAGAACTTAAACGCCATCACTATTTTGTTAAACTAAATTCAAATTCTCTTGACTGTAATGTCAATGGTTAGACTCTAACCACTGACATTTATAAATTACATTCAATAAATAAATTCGAATAAAATCTAATAATTAGAAAACAATAAAAATGGTATGAAATAGTTAATCATGTAACATTTGTAAAAGATGTAAGTTAAATCCAAGAAGAACAAAATGTCACAATCAACACTCACCATAGACAATTTTGCTCCTCAGGCAAAGGTTCATGTTGGATAAAATTGAATTCGGTGCTGTTCCTTGTCACACTGAGTCTAAACTTGCATTTCAACATACTCCTTTAACCTATTTAAAACAATAAATAATTTACTATTGCAATCGATTTTACTTAAAACTTTAATATGGGTAATACAATACCCTTTGAAAGAAATGTCCGGTGGAAGAAGAAACGAAAATGTGTTCTGTAAGGTATTATTACCTTTAAAAACATCTTAAGACTGCTACGTTTTAAAGATATTATCAGATGTTTGTTTTTTTTTAAAAAAAATAATAATGACTAGGTATCTATAGAAGGAAATATGATAGCGATCGATGCAATATTACAATGCATTTTAAAGAGTTCAAGGTAAGCACGCTATGAGCGAAAACGAAGTCTGCAAATTATAAATTAGTTTAGAACAGAAGTAATTAGAGAGACTTCGAAAACAATTGTTGAAAGGAATGATGAGAGGAATTTAGTAGAATGAAATGAAAAATGGTCCCATTCCCTTTTTTTCTTGTAGAATTAGGTTTTAAAGACGGCTGGCAAACAACTTCACTAGTAGTTTTAAGATTTGGCATGTTCAATCAGTATACAAAATACAAAGGTACAAAAACGCAAGAAAATAGCTTGATCAATAGATAATATGCGTAATTTTAAGGATTATCGATCTATTTTGACTACAATGATGTCGAAACATTTTTAAGTTGCACATAGCTTCCTCGCACACTTATGATGTTACGCTTACAAAACCCATTATTGTCTAATTTATTACTTTCGCTTTAAAAACCCATTATTGTCTAATTTATTTGTTTCACTTTTACAACCCATTATTGTCTAATTTATTTGTTTCACTTTTACAACCCATTATTGTCTAATTTATTTGTTTCACTTTTACAGCCCATTATTGTCTAATTTATTTGTTTCACTTTTACAACCCATTACCTATTAGCTAATTTAAGTAAGTTCCCCCGCCCCCCTCTTTTTTAAATCTTTCAATATTGTTTTGATTTGTGCACATGAATAAAAGTATCAATTTAACAAAATTAAACTAGCGCAGATGGTTCAAATTATTATGGTATCACCAATGGGCTATATTCGACAAACCATCCAGATGAGCACTTATAAAGATATTGTGTTAATAAAAAAACAAAAAAATTAAAAAAAAACTTTCTATTCATAAGGAAGAGAAAACAATGGGAACACATTTTGAAACTTATATGGGACCAATAATGGACTAATTATGACCAAGCACCCAAATTCCATTAAAATTAGACGAGTAGTTTTTAATATAATATTTAGTTCGCAAAATTTTAACGACAGAAAGACAGACCGACAGACAGACACTGAACCGTAAAAGTTCCCTTATGTCTCATCTCCAACGGATTTCTGTCTTGGAATTTTTGAAATCGGAGACATAAATTTTTTTCGTTCTTCAGAACGATCACATAGCTTCCGTCACTTTCAGTAAGCTCGACAAGCAAGATCAACTAAAAAATTTCATTACGTTAAAAATTAAAGGAAACGATGCTAACAAAAAAATAAAAATAGATATCTGACTAGGTATGTATTTACTTAAGAAAAAAACTGATTATATACGTTTATATACGTTATATGATGAGCTCATACATCCATATGTGAAATGATAAAATATGACTCTTAATTTGGTAATTATTAAAAAGCAAATTTCGAGGAAAACATACTGTCATATATCATAAATGTAGTAACTGACAAAATAGAACGTTGTTATCAGTTGGGACGTCAAGGTCTCATTATCACTAGGAACGGCTAATCATCGTTCTATTATAAAAGATACGGGGAAATTATAGAACCACAGAGAGGGAGTGATAGTGCAAAATATAAGTCAGAAACAGCTGGTACAAGAATGAAACAAAAATAAATAATCCAAGAATAAGAAGATACAAAATAAATATAAAGAAAAGTAACTAGTAACTTCTAGACGAGAACATTTATTAGGGTTAGCACCAACACCAACATTGTCAAATTTTTAAAAAAATAAGTGACATACATCATACATTTTAAAGAAAAAAATAGTAAAGTATTTCCATGAGGTTTAGTCGAAGTCGTAGTTATTTAGGATTTACATTTTTTTAAATGACATTGAGCACATGGTCAAGTAAAAAGAAAGACGTAGTTTATTATCATTATCAAAAGCGTAAAGCGTCAAAAGTTAGCACATACATTATTTTAAAAAATCTGTCCCACATAATTCGTAAATCGTACTAAATTAAATGTTCTCATATTAACGAGTACATAATTAATTGGTAGTGTTTTTTATTTATTAGTTGTTTCGTGTTTTTGGTGATCACATTTATTTGTTATTGATTATTTTATCAAAGTTTACCATAAAAATAACTTCTCCCCGGCGGGGAATCGAACCCGGCCTCTCACCAACTAATTTCTTAAGAAATGATTTTTCCCAGGAAAACGACTTAATAAATGGTTAGATTCGTATTTATGGAATAGAATGGACTACATTTTAGAATTTTTTGATGAAAATTAAATTTTTCATCACAATAATATCTCTCTGAACACACTATATAAATAGCGTTTAACACAAATTCAATCATTTCAGGATAAGTGCGATTATGTTTAACCTATCTTGGATGATTAACGATTTAACGATGCATTCGATGTTAACTTCTACCATTAAAGTTATCTTAATCTATCTTGGATGTTATCTTCACCTATATCCAATATTACATTGGTTGTTAACTTCTCATACTTATACTATAGACAAAGTTATCATTATCTACCTTGGATGTTATCATCACTTATATCGAATGCTATATTTTGGATGTTAACTTCGTATACCATAGATGTTAACATCTTCCATCTTCTACTACAGACGTAATCATAATCTTCTATCTTGGGTGTTATCTTCACCTAAATCGAATGCTATATTGGATGTTAACTTCTTCCATCGTAAATACAATCTTTATTTATCTTGGATTTTATCTTTCTTCACCTATATTCAAATTGAATGTATCTTTAACTATCTTGGATATTATATCCCTTAACCTATATCCTACATAATGTACAATATTCAATGTTTTTTTCTATGTTGGATAATGTACATTCATTGATTGCTTATTGGATTATACATTGCATCTTAATCACTCTTAGATGTTATACCAGAACTTATATCTAACTTTCAATAAATAGTAAAAAATAATAAAAACTTAACAAATAAACAAAAAAAAATATTATGAATAATCATTATCGGTTTTATAAGGACAAGTAAAGTAACATAATATTATCATTATCAGTGCCATCATTATTTAAAATGATATGCAAATTTTTATAATTACTTAAAAATGTCAATAGGTAATTCCCCAATTAAAATCATAACGCTATTTAAATTTCATAATACATAACTATGAAATTTAAGATTTAAAAAAAAAATGTTTTTAACAGGACGTAAATTAAATTGGTATTATTACGTCTAAGTGACAGAACCAATTGATCATAAAATAAAAACGAATTGGCGTTAAAAAGGAATTTTATTCTCAACTAATATTGTAATAAACATTTATTGGCATAAGATAAATTTAAAGCTATTGCAAACTAATAAAATATAATTTGACCTTGATGTAAATTATTTTTTTGTCATTCTTCATTTAGATATTTGCATTTAAATTGGTTATTTATATCATTATTGAATTGTCAATTCATCTAGTTTATATTATTGAACAAGGTTAAAACAGTTTTTATAGTTAGTTGCATTCTTTTTGACGCTTATTTTTTAAAAATAAACACCATATAAAATTGAATTATATATATATCTTCACTGTTAACAACACTGGTGTAGCTTTATTTGTAGATCAGTGGACGAGAAAACTATAAGTCCGGGTTCAAGTACCAGCGCCGAAATGTATTTTTATCTATAAAGACTCCATTCTTTAATTCTAAGCTAGTTAAAAAAAGAATTTCCCAAAGGATACAAAACATTCTAAGGCCCTCCGCACACGGAGCAATTCAAAACAAACTTAACTGGAAACTCCAGTCATTTTTGAGTTAACAGAAAGCAAACCCAGTTTATGAGTTGCTCGGTGTGCGGTGTCCCATTCAATTACACAGGTTGAAACTCATAGTCAACTGGTTCGTGATTTGGGTTTGTAATCAGTTTGTTTTGTTCCGTGTGCGGAGGACCTAAGTTATAAATTTATATTTAAAATAGTTTAAATTAGTTGATTTTTGGTCTAAAGGAAAAATTAAAACGCTCCCATTTGCGATATTTCGTCCACTACCTCTGTAGTGGACAGTGGATAAATTATTAAGTAAAATAGATAATAGAAATATATTAAAAGTAGGTATATAAGAAATAAAATTGTACACAGTATCTCGAAGAGATATAAATATTAACGAATTTCAGAAAGTTTGACGAGAATCAGACCATTCGTTAAGATTGATAAAATGTTTTTAATCTGACATAAAAAAATCTATGTAGGGTAATCTTCTAGTCAGTCAGCTTGAGAATGACCCAAGGAGGGGTCGAAATATCGCAAATGAGAGCGTTTTAATTTTTCCTTTAGACCAAAAATCAACTAATTTAAACAATACAAGGAAACAACTACTCTATTTAAAATAGTTAATTAATATTAACGATAGTTGGTCACGAAAAAATATACCACTTATTGTTAGAGTAGATACTAAATACCAAATAATTTTGTTGAATCATCAGCTGTAACTAGTTATCTTATAAATTAACGACGAATATAATTACAGCATATTTGTAAATAATTGGCTTTATTAAATATTGTATAACACACATTTTATTGTTAAAAACTTACATCACTTTTTTAAATTGCATATATTAAACCATTTAATTTCCATTGAACAGTTGAGTAAACCAATTCCAACAAACAATAATACATTCGATACAAAAACAAACAGGAATTTTATTATTTTTTATTTTTACATTCCATACAGTAGTTCGATTTAACAAAAACATTACGATGAAATTGTAAATAAAAAAACATCTTTATGTACGAAGGAGGTTGGCAAATGCAATCTCAGGTATCTGACCACTCTTTACCCCACCAAACCCCAATAAAATCAGTTATTCATAAATGCATGATTACTCCTACTTGATATATTACAAGTACATGGTAATAGAATCTCAAGATAGTCAAGTAATCAATAATAAACAGGTTTATATTTCATTAGCTTGACGTTGAATACAATGTCACATCTGGCTAGCTACTTGATAGCTCTTAATGAACTCTATTAGCTTTAAAAATGCATAATATAGTGTAAACAATTTTATTATTGTTTGAATCCACAAACTTGTTCAAAATAGCATAGGCAATTCATTATATTTATTTATAATCTTTTTAAATAATCTGCTTTTGAGAGGTACGTTTTGTGTCAACACGATAGGTACTTCTTTTGAGTGTTACTCCTCTAATAAAGAAATCAGAGTGGAGTAACAATCTCAAGAAGGTGTGTTTTGTGTCAACACGATAGGTACTTCTTTTGAGTGTTACTCCTCTAATAAAGAAATCAGAGTGGAGTAACTATCTAAAGAAGGTGTACGGAATTTTCTTTATTAGACTGTCACTACCCTTATAAAAATGGAACAAAATTCCTTTGTCCCAAAGTGCATTAGACGAAACATCCCTTTGTCTTAATAGTTATTTTAGTTAAAGTCATTTATACTCTAAATCACTTAGAGGAGTAACAGCCTAAAGAAGTACTGCACGAACACTTCCTTATCTATAAATATATTGGTGACACACAAACACTGCAATTAAAGTTGCCAAGTCCAACAAACGTCTTTAAGGCAGTTGTGAACTGAGTTCTGGTTTGCAACTCTTTAACTACGGACATCATGAACAACCTTGACCGATGCTTCTATGGTGGCCACCGAAAGTCCCAGAAATTTAATTTAAATTCTATTTATAATTAATTTTATTCTATTAAATTTAATTTTATTCTATTTATTTAAATTCTAAATCCTGGAAACTTATATCGATGGAAGTCTCTAATTCTAATGTAGATAATGAATTGGCTTGGGTAATGGGTGTGTGTGTGTGAGGGGTCTCATAAAACAAAAATTCAAAACAAAAGCAAAACAAAAAACTAGTCGCATAAGGGTATTGATTATCTACATTATACAGGTATTTCCTTAGTTTTGCACACAAAATTATAAATTATACCAAAGTTGAATCAAATGAAAGAAAATTATACTAGACACTAAAGATTGGATATTTTTATCAAATTTGAAATGAAACCTGTAATCTACAAGCAAAAGAAGAATGTGTGTTTGTAAGACAGGTGTGGCTTAGAAATTAAGGAAGAACTAAATGAAGAATCAGAAATGAAAATTGTAAATTACAGACCAAGAAAACTAGAAGAAAACCAGAATCTTATAATTATTGTTTACCCATGAAAAAAATTTTTAAGATTGAAGTCTCGTTCTTGTTCTTCTACTTTAATGTCCAATAAAGACTACTTTAAAAGCATTTAATCCTCAAATAAAATAACAAATAACAGAAGTACTGACGAGTGACTAGTTCAAGTCATGCTTACTTTATCATAGATTGAAATATATAGCGAAAAAATAAAATAAGTAAGAAAACAATTCTTAAATCTTTGGAAATCGATCTAGATATTAAACACAATAGTTACGACAAGGAGAAATGTTTATGGCGCCAAACAATACAATGAATCACAGGATCATAAAGAACAAACCAATATTACCCACAAGGGTTTCTTCTTGCGAAATGTAAACAGTTTCAACCATCCGATATGATTATGACTTTGACAAAGAAATCCCCCTGTTCCAGCCCTACATATTACGCAATAATACCATTGTATACTGTATACCCGCTTTAAAGAAAGCATATTCAAAATATTTTTAACAGCGGAAACAATAAAGATCAATTTCAAAAAGTGTTTGTTAAATCAAAATGTTGCCGTCTAAGCAACATCCGATAACGGTTCTTTCAGAATGTTCACAAGTTTATAACATTGAATTTTATCCTTTAATCCTTTGTTATTGTTATTGTTAGGAGTGTAGATCCTACTTGGTCTTGAAATTTTCATTTATTGGTTTTTTATCTAAATGCGATTGGTTTATGGTTCGTTTAAACTTTATTGTTTATCTAAATATTGTTTGAATATTTCAGGGGAAGATGTTAATTAAGAAAAGTTTCATATAAAGATGATAATTCCAAAACTGGTTTCAATTTTAACCCCCCCTACAAAATCCAATTAAAGCGAAGATTGTTTTGAATCAATCAGCGATGTACTTGTTTTCAATCACAATCAGCGTTGTACTTGTTTTCAATCAAATTCTGATGAAAATAAGGTCACCTCTTGTATTCAATTATGAGGGCGAGGTATTATTTAGATGGGTTGTAGGTCTAACCGCTCGCTGCTACAATCTCTGCACCTATAGACAACCGTCATAAATATCTTCAGAACGGAAATAAATTGAATGAAACCGGAGTAAAAGGTAACGATTGTATCGTATCAGTAAACATTTTACATTCGTGTATAGTAAAATCTACAAGGGAAATAGTTTGGAATATCGATCCGTCAATTCTACCTCAATAGAGCATCTTTAACTGAAGCAGAGATAGGGTTATCAAAAGTGGGTTTAATGATATTTGTTAATTACTATTATTTGTGCTATCTTGAAGTTTTATGAGTTAAAAGTTATGAAAACAATCACATATTATTTAAGAATTGCAACAATTTATAAAACATAAAGGGATATCATTGTATACATAGGATTGATTTCTCTTTAATAGATTTCGTCTTTAGCTTGTAGAAACATGATTCAAAAAGATATTCATGAATATAATATTCAAAATGTTATTTAGAGATAAAGAAACATCATCTCTGCTATAAGAATTCAAATGATGTCACACCTCTAATGTAAACAGTAGTTCAGTTCCAAGACTATTTCGATTTTAAAGGAAATGAAACAACACGTAAGACTGCAAGGAAAGATGTGTGGCCATGCAAAGGATGAATCAGAACCCCGTCCTGTCAGAGGTAGCCAGTGTAAAACACGAGTTAATAAATGTTAACTTTGAGTATAGTTAAGAGTTAGAATGGATATTGTTTCGGCAAATATGAAAAAACGAGGGAATAATAAATAATATAACAACTTCTAGCGCCCAAAGGAAACCTAATCAACGGGTATGTTTCACAAGAATAATTTTCCAAACGTAGGAAAATAATATTAAGTGGTATTTTTTTATCAATCACCCCCCTACAAACTTTTGTCATAAATGTTATTTAGACAAAGGAACATAATACAGAGTCAGAGTAGTATAATATTCCTGTCTAAATTATTATTAAAACCAAAATATATTTAGTCCTCAAAAGTGGGTTTAATGATATTTGTTAATTACTATTATTTGTGCTATCTTGAAGTTTTATGAGTTAAAAGTTATGAAAACAATCACATATTATTTAAGAATTGCAACAATTTATAAAACATAAAGGGATATCATTGTATACATAGGATTGATTTCTCTTTAATAGATTTCGTCTTTAGCTTGTAGAAACATGATTCAAAAAGATATTCATGAATATAATATTCAAAATGTTATTTAGAGATAAAGAAACATCATCTCTGCTATAAGAATTCAAATGATGTCACACCTCTAATGTAAACAGTAGTTCAGTTCCAAGACTATTTCGATTTCAAAGGAAATGAAACAACACGTAAGACTGCAAGGAAAGATGTGTGGCCATGCAAAGGATGAATCAGAACCCCGTCCTGTCAGAGGTAGCCAGTGTAAAACACGAGTTAATAAATGTTAACTTTGAGTATAGTTAAGAGTTAGAATGGATATTGTTTCGGCAAATATGAAAAAACGAGGGAATAATAAATAATATAACAACTTCTAGCGCCCAAAGGAAACCTAATCAACGGGTATGTTTCACAAGAATAATTTTCCAAACGTAGGAAAATAATATTAAGTGGTATTTTTTTATCAATCACCCCCCTACAAACTTTTGTCATAAATGTTATTTAGACAAAGGAACATAATACAGAGTCAGAGTAGTATAATATTCCTGTCTAAATTATTATTAAAACCAAAATNAAGTAGTTTAGTAAGTGACTAAATTACTTTACTAAAATGTTGCCGTTCGGATACGTTTATTTACTAATCTACTCGCCACTCGACTAAATTACTCGCCAACTGCTAATGATTTTTGGTGAGTTGCTACTAGCTCGGTTACTAAATTACTCGCCACTCGTCTGAATTACTCGCCACTCGACTAAATTACCCGCCACTCGACTAAATTACTCGCCACTCGACTAAATTACTTGCCAAGTGCGAACAAGGCTTAACAAGGCTTAAGTCTAATTATGTATTAAGACAAAGGAATATTAAATATTCGCTAAGGAAACTAAAGAATAAAGAACTCATTGTCCTGCCGTTTTCTGTATAAGATTTTAGTCTTACTCACGATAAAACTTTATCTTAAAATAGCGTATTAAACTGCACCAGGAGTATCAATGTCAAAAGACAAACACAAACCTTTGCGATTTTTTTAGGGGAAACTATTGTTTAGAATAGATGGGGGTATGCAAAGTATATAAGTGCCTTAAGAAGTTTTTTATCAGCCTTAAATACAATTAAGGAAAGAGAACTGATAATTTAAACAGAGTATAAATATAATAGTATAAAATAGAACTTTAAAAGTATAACATTAAGATAATTTACAGTAAAAAAAAGAAACTTTACATTGTTCCTTAAGAATGGCTAATAAATAATAATAATTAGATTTCTTAAACGAGAACAAACTCTCAAGACAGTCACCACCGGAAGACCAAGACCTTGATGACTACATCCACGGAAACGGAAGCCTACAAACTCTTGAATAATGATAATCCAGGAAAATATTGTTCCTTTGTCTAAATTATAATTGTCAATTGTTCTTCAGATAATAAAGGCATTCTTCTCAGAGCTCTTTGTACCGTTGAAAGAAATTAATGTTCAACATAAAAAGCGAAAAACCCTAGAAGTATTAATTTATTCAGGTTAGAATTATAAAAACAATAATGCTAACTTGATGTAATAGCTTGGACGAAGTGAACATTTAACTGATTGTGAAATGACAAAAGTATTGTTTTCACCCAAAATTTTTCTTTTCGAGATTTCAACTGAATTGTTAGTTTTGTGTGTTTTAAGTTTTAAGACCTTCTGAGTGGTTTTCAGCATGACGTCTGTATGTGTTTTGTGTTTATGTATGTATGTATGTATTATAATCATAGCACCAAGGGTATATTAAACCTAGAGAGTTGAAAATAGGCTGAAAAATCAGTCCTTACATCTAGTTGTGCCGCCCGGAAATTCAATATTTTCCACCATCTTGAACCCAGTTTGTTGAGTCGTAAAAAATTTAAAAAATAAAAATTTTCCTGATCGAGTTGAAATTTGGCACGATTTTACCTCTTTATATGGCAAATTGATCCACCAATTTTAATTTTGATATTGGCCTCCATTTTGAAGTTATCGATTATTGAATTTTTAAACTTTGGCGATTGAAAATACCGATACCATTGCTTTGATCTTATCTATTTCATTTAAGTCTGCAATGCAAGATGTCATCTTATTTATAATAAGTGTGAACTATTATGTAGGATTATATTTGAGTACGTAGGTTTTTGGTAGATTTTGAATTCATGTTTATACCCTAATCATGTCCTAATCTGAATCTAAAAAGTTAATCGACTTATTGCTTTGTAATTCTTTAAAGAGGTACATACTTAAAATAATCAGCAAAATAGTATTTTTCTTCTTATCAAAAGATCAAATATCCTGAATACATCTCAATTACAATTCTCTATATTATATTTATATTATGAAAAAGAATCTTCACAAATAACTCAACTGGTTTTGTAAACAGGAAACAATGTGAGAAACTGGTTGAAGGGTTCAGGTTGAGTAAACGTAACGTTTAGTTTTGTGCAATCGTTAGAATTAAAAGAACTTTTTTTAGAAACTATTAAGAAGAACTACAAAGAAGGAATTTCAAAACATCAATTATCTTAATAGCTTAGCTAGGAAATCAGAGAAATAGTCCAACCGTCCAAAAATAAACTATAAAAGATAAACCGCCACCTCGATTAATTGATTAACTTACAGCACTTGGTAAAAATAAAAATAAATAACTACATTTTTTTGCAGTCAAATGTGGGAAAACAAAGCAAGTATGTTATAAACAAGGTCAAAAAAAATAACAGTAAGTGTAAAATAACAATAGTCCAATTAAAAATAATAAAAGGACTTAATTCAATAATTTAAATTTTAATGGAATGTCCATAAAAAAACTATCGTTAATTAAATCTAGAAATATAATTTCTCGGGTTATAAAAGCTTAATTGCGATAGCAAAAAGATGATTTTCTCTTTTTACTTTCTCATATAAAGAGAAAGTATTGTGATGGCGCGAAAATTCGATTTTGAGATTTTGATGGATTTACACGTTTTGAGGTCCCCTGAGTCCAAAAAAGTGGTTTTTAAAAAATGTCTGTCCGTCGTCTGTCTGTCGTCTGTGCAGACGCCTGGAGCCTAAACTACTGGGCCGATTTTGACGAAATTTGGCATACACGTTCAGAAAAATCATACCCCGAGGCGAAATCGAGAAATGAATTTTAACTCCAAATTTGAGGGCGCTACCCCCCAAAAACTCTGAAAAAACACGAAAAAAAATTATTTCTCGAAAACGGTTCCGACGATTTTGATTAAAAAATTCTAAAATGTAATCAATTTAAATACGAATCTAATGATATAAGCCGTTTTCCCGGGAAAAATCTAGTTCCTGAGATAATGGCTTAAAACGCGGATGGAGAGAGCCCGGGTTCGATTCCCCGCCTGGGAGAAGTTATTTTTATGATATTTTTGATGAAATTTCCAATAGTAATTAAATTTACATATATGAGAGAGTTTGTCTGAGTTGTCTCGGACCGATTTTTCTTTTATCGAATTTACAGAATTAAGTCAACATCCCAATCCTATTTTTATCTAAACATTTATTCATTATTTTACTTTAATATAAATCAAATAAAATGTAACATGTTTAAGATGGAGAAATTAACAATAACATTATTTACTCAATGATATTAACATATATATTCCAGGAGATAGCGTACATTAAAGTGACTAATATATCTAATATCGAGCTGGAATTTTGAGTGTAAGTTAATCTTACATCAATTACATCTTTAAGAATGTAAGGTCTGCTAAATTCGTCAGGGTCAGCGGGACATAGCTTGGCTAAGCTGTTGAGCGGACATGTCCTATCCATTGTGATAGATTATGTGATTTGCATGAGCCTTAGTACCAAATTAGTAGACCAAAAATCAAGTTGAAGTCAATAAGTCTCTTGCTAGTAACCACTTCGATTTAAAAAAAAAAAATATTTGAATAACTAACGCATCAAATCAGTCAAGTGAGAAACCAACATCAACTTGATTTTTTGATCTACTAACTACTTTTGTACTCCATGAAAATCACATTGTCCGCCAAAACGGATAGCAACTCTTCATATTTCTGTTTTTTAAAAGCTTATGGCCAAGCTATGTCCCGCAGACGAACCTAGCCGAACACATATTCTTAAAGGGAACTTAAAGATTAACTTATACACAAAATTCTAGCTTGATATTAGTCAGACACTTTTGTAAACGTTACCTCCTGGACTAAAAATATTAAAATTTCACTCCATTCTTGCTAACTGTTTTGTTTATCCAGCTAAATCTAATATTTAAACTGGTATTGATATTGATACCTATTATCAATTCAACAATTAATATAATAATGTAGTATTATTCCAGTTTAGTTAAATGTATTGAAGAAACCAATGTCAATGAAGTGATTGATTAAAAATGTACTGGCAACTTGTAAAAGTTTGTAGACCACTTGATTACATAGTTGGTTTTTAAACGCGAGCAACTCAGTTCTAAATTTAAATACTACAAATCAAAACATTTTTAATTCTAATTTCAACTTTTTTGTATTAAATAAATTGACACTTAGCTATTCATTGGTCGCAAAAGATAAAACTTCCATAATAATGCGGAATAGATAACTGCATAAAAAAAAAAAAAAAAAAAAAAAAACGAGATAAATTTTTCAATACTAACAATACAATAAAAAGGCTTTGTTCTCAACAAAAAAAGATTACTTCGCAATATACAATTCAAATATTTGTTTACTTTTTCAAATCTATTTAAAAACTAAATAAATACAATACAAAATTTAATAGATGTTATTTATGTTAAAGGGTTAGTCGTAGTTTTAAAAACACTTCATATTATTCTTATAATATTAAAATTAGATCTCAACAAAAATAAAGAAGGTAGACAAATTAATAGGGAATAGCAATTAATTTAAAGTAGTTTTGAAAGTTTGACGAAGAAAAAGAAACGACGAAGAAAAGAGAGACAACGAAGAAAAAAGAGACAACGAAGAAAAAAGAAACAACGAAGAAAAAAGAGACGACAAAATCTAGACGAAATAAACAGGGCATAATGAATAGAAGAATGTCAAGAGTAACAGATACATGCTGAGTTATAAACATCTAAAGAGGTTTGTTTTGAATTAGTCAGCCAAGTGAAATATTTTCATTCTGATTGTAAGAGTCGAGAAGTTTATTAGTTGGGTGTGCTTGACCTTTAGGCAGTTTTACTGTGTTGAGCTCAACACGGCTCGACAGATATAAAACATGACGTATTCCCACCTACCTTTTTCTCACGTCATATGCCGTTACAGCTATTTTATATAATAATTTACGAAATAGGAATATTCTTCATCTGTATTAAAATTAAAAAAGGTAAGTGAATATACATGGAGTCCTAGGCTGCAAATAAGCTAAATAACCTGTTGATTTTAGACGGAATATTTAGGCATATTAAGTATGACTAATTGCTGACTATATTCGCTAAAAATAATAAGAAGATGTACTACAAATCTCAGTATTGACACAATATATGGAGTTATAATAATTTAATATAAATGTTTGGTCTCCCAACAAAAGCCTTACTGATAAAAAAAGGGCTAAGTCACCCCTCCCAAAAAAGTCAGGCTATCGAAGTAGTCATACCTACATTGCGTCCCACACTGTTTAAAGGCTCATTCAGATACTGGCAATAAAAATAAAAGCGCAGTGTTGCTCGTGAAAGTAGATTGAGAAGTAGATTGTGGCCAAGTCTGCTCTTTATTTAGTCCATAACCTCACTTGTCTCCTACTTTCATGAGCAACACTGCGCTTTTATTTTTATTGCTTATCACTTAGTCACTATCTGAATGATGCATGAAAGAGATTTGGACGCAATGTAGAATGTAGATATCACTTCTTTAAAAGGGCTGATTTTTTTTCGGAAGGGGTCTAGAACATTTTTCTGCGTGAGTGAGTCAATAACAAAAATGTCAACTTTGAAACCCTCCCCTCTTGAAAAGGCTTACATATAAATGGCTCAGTTTTTTTATGGAGTCCTAAGCTACTTAAGCTTGATTCAAAAGCCAATCTTTTGATAAGAAGTAAACAGAGTTATGAGGGTGAGAAAAACCACGGTGAATTGGTTCAAGTAAAGACACGCTGCATATATATATGCTTGCTGGGACTTCGTCTTGCGCACTACCGTGCAAGATAAGTAAAATAGCTTTCAAGAGTTCGTTTTATAATTACTTAAAGGTTTTCCTCTGATGTCTCATTTTAACTGGGCATCTGATTAGTCGAATGTTGGATTACCCAGACCAATCTTGACGCCAATTAGATATAGGATAATCGGGGTTTAACTAAAGAAAATTTAATCTTTAAGGTGGATAATAATTAATATAAATATAATGGTAAAAATAATAATAATAATAATAAATAAGAAGAAGAAGAAGAGTCGCACGAACATTCATTAATAATTTTTAAGATAACCAATTATTCATAATAAAGATATTAATCATTTGGCATTTCGACAATGTTAACTCTAAACCTTAGCTGCAGTCTTCGTTTATTTTTTGGCAATTTTCCACTGTCATTATCTCTCTTTAAGAAGAAATTAATCAACAATTTACAGAACATAAGAAAAGTTACTGCGCATGATAGCAACCTGAGAGAGACAGTAAAATATGACTAGAACATACCCGATAACAGCCACCAGTATATGAAGAAACAAGGGATTTGGAAAATCTTGCACTTTTGAACATAAACGGTTCAAATGCAACTTTACAAACAAATTCTTGCACTTCTGAACATAAACGGTTCAGATGCAACAATACAAAAAAAATGCAAGCGCTTCTGAACATAAACAGTTCAAATGCAACGATACAGAAAAATCCTTGCACTTCTGAACATAAACAGTTCAAATGCAACAATACAGAAAAATCCTTGCACTTCTGAACATAAACAGTTCAGGTTCAGATACAACAATATGAATTCATTATAAATAATTTATACACAGAACTATTAATATTCGTCTTGACAAATCACAAAAAAATAGTTTGGTCTTTTTAATAAATCATGAAGAACTTTCGTTCAATGCTTAATTGAAACTATAAACACCACTTTTCCTCTACAAAAAAATCGAACAAATCAGACATTGCCTTATGATTTCACCCCTCGAAGATTGCAATAAGGCAGTCCTTTTATAGGATTGTACTTTAAATAATATATTTTACAGTTCCATTTCATAATGCTTTATTTATCTGATGTTAAAAATGCCATATCGCCATAGTTAAAACCCATTTTTAATCTTAAAATTTAGTGGTAATGGTAATACTTATTTTTTAATTCCATCATGAGCTTTTTTATGAGACTAAACATTTCATTCTTTTCCTTTTAAATGACAACCGACTCTCGACTCTCTGTGCCAATTCGTTTTATTTATCTTGTCCCGATATTTACCATTCTATGCCAAACTTGTATCGATAGATCTCTTTGATAAATAGTTACAACTAGTTAGAATTTTCATAACACATTGGGTGTAAAAGAGAAACTAACATTACATTAATTTCTTTGTTTATTTAATTTAATTTGTTTGTATTTTTGTAAGAGGAAATAGTTGAAGTAGATGTCTTTAGAAAATATTTAACAATGGCTTTGGTTCAATTGTGAAGAAGTCAGTTTATTAAAAGCAAGACAGATACCTCCTTAGTACAAAAGCTTCTACCGTAATTAAGAATACACGAGTTTTCCTTAAAGCCAATTGTTAACCTATTATTTAGATTCAAAATTCTTTGTACAAAACAATGAACTCGTTTAAGGTATATTTTTACATATATCCATTAACAAAGGTACTTGTTTTATCTATCTAAAGCTGCTATAATAGAGAAAGTAGCTACATTTCACACTAAATTTCAACCTAAAAGATTAATCTACTTAAAAAAGATTGAGCTCCTAGGTGCATAATTAAAAATACAATCTGATTTTAGATTCGTAAAATCATTACATGACATAATTCATTCGAACTCTACATAAAAAACCAAAATGTTCATTTTTGCCTATTTCGATTGACTTGTATTTCCCTTTTTACACCGATAGTATAAGATCACGTGTGATCAGAAGATCGCAGGATCCAGTTAGACGAAGCCAAGATTAAACTAATAAGAGATTAAATCCTGCCGGAGGAAATTTAAAGAGATTCGACCTACATATCGCAATAGCAACAACACAAGATCCTCCAAATCAACCTAGCGTAGAGATTAATACCAAGTAGGTTCTAATACTAAAATATAAGATTAAAGGAGACAAAAACGGAAAATTGTCTCTCTGGTTTGAGACGAGTTACCAGTTGAAGCTTGAAGTCTCGTCTATAGACTCAGACTGCCGACCCGAACAGAAGAATTGGTCTCTGCGCATGCCCAGACTGAGATGCGCCGGCGCACTTTAGACTGGACATGCGCAGAGACCAATGCTCGGCTCGTTTCCTCTGTTTGGTTCGGCAGTCTATGTTAATAATCTAGGACATTAGAACTTTTTTAGATTATAGTTACTGTTACTTATAAACAGTTTTCTTCACAATTTAAAGGTGACTCGGGTGGCAAACAATTATATATATCGAACCTATCGAAGCTTTCTAGAAATAGAAGCATCCTGCAACAAGTGATCTTATACTGGAAAAACTTGATTCCTTTCAATATACTATTGCCATCTTAATACAATAATTGAATAATTGGTCATCCTAAAGTAAAATTTTCACGAGCAAGGCTTATCTAGCATCTTTATCTATGACCCCTCCCCTCTCTATTTTTCCAATAAATCTAAGGACTAATGCTGCAGTAGTTGGGTCCATTAAGGAAATAAAACTCACTTTTGCAATATTTCGACCCCTCTTTGGGTCATTCTCAAGCTGGAATCAAAATTTATTTAAATGTTAGATTTTACAAACTGTAATATTCTCTGAACAAACAACATAATTTTAAAGATAAGTCATTTCTACTAATTTTAACATGTAAAAAGCTTTGTTTTTACTAACCTGATTGACTAGAAGTTATCCCACATTATATTTATTGTGTTCTTGAATTATTTTATTTGAATCTTTTCGATTCTCTTCATTTCTTCCTAAAATTATAATAATTGATTTGTATTGGTCACATGTTATGTATATTATACATGTGACCAAATTGAGTTTTATTTCCTTAATGGACCCAACTACTGCAGCATTGAACACTACAAGGAACAACTTATAATCTACTAATGACTAAGTAAATAAGGGCTATACCTTTAGCATGGGTTGGCAGTCGCCTCATGTTGGGGTCCTCAGGTGCAGTAGCCTGTGACTGTGTCTGAGTCTGTGTCTGTATTTGTGTCTGAGCCTGTGTCGGCGCCTGGGTCTGTGGCGGCTGCTGTTGTGGTTCTTGGTCCGGCGGAGCAGGAGCAGGAGATGACCGGTCTCCTTTCTCTACCGACCCTTGACTTTCTGTAACAACAATAAAAAACAAAAAACCTTTAGATTGAAGACGATAGCTAGAGCGTGATGGTGTTACAAATGTTTAGAACTGGGGTGTTTAAAGGGCATTATAAAGGGTATATTATGATACGTTATGGTCGATTTAATATTCTCTGAAGAAATCGAATTTTTCTTCATGCATATTTAGTCGAGCTTCTTCCCAAGTTACCTAAGAAGCACGTGATATAAATTAATGTTTAGGAATCATTTATCCTAAAAAAGTAACAGGAATTATAATTGATAAGAAATCAGCGAGGAGCTAATGTCATTCGTCCAACTGTCTAAATGATAAAACTTTAATTCTTTAATCTTCAATTCCAGAGAGGCAAGGAAAGAGATGTTCCACTCTCATGACACATTCAAAGGTGTTTAAAATGGCTAATCAACTATCAACATGATCTTTTTGTATTAATAAAAAAGTGAATATTAGAGAAACGAAGATTTAACGATATTAAAATATATACAACTTTAAATTAAAGCATCAGTGCTCTATTTAATGCTCAAGAATAATGTCCATCACAAAAATAATAAAGATCTATACACATGTCATTATACTTTGTTATTCTGACAGCGCGGGAAAATCGAAAAAAAGGGGAGCCAATGAGAGCTCGAGATTTCGGCGGGTAGCAGGTCGTGCCAACTAGGCAAACAAAAATATCACTGGACAACCTTAAGACAACCCCCTAGTATTTTTATTTTTTCCCTCGCATAGGTTGGCCATTCTGAGCTGTCAGATTTTTACAAAGTATAATAGCATGAGTATAGACTTTAGATGTAGTATATAAGTTGTCATAATGAAGAAAAAATTGTATGTCTACCTTGACATGCAGTCAATAAAGACAGTTATTGAGTAGGTTATATAGATTCACTCGACCATTTCCTATCTATACCTGCACTCTATTTACTAGGTATTGAAACAACGAGTCTTCTTGCTGCCACCAATTCAACATTGGTCTAATAATTGACGATAGATAGACGATGCTACTAATAGATTTTTAAGAATTTGACAAATTACTCTAAAATTAAGAAATGGAGAGACCTTTTATAAGCTTGTGTAATATAAAACAAAACAAATTGTACCGTAAGAAGATACAACGAGAAGATGGTAAGTTAGGAAGATCCTCAGAGGACAAAGGTATTTATTAAACAAAAAACAAACTTAAATTCTATATTTTCCTCATTTTACAGTTAATTAAGAATAATTATCAAAAGTAGAGGTTTTTTTTTTGACAAATTTTAAAGAGTAAACATTTTCTTCTGAATAAAACCACGAAAATATCCTTTAATTGATGATTAACAATTAAAAGTAGAGAGAAAACCGTCAACCAGTTTTGGCTTTTCTCAATGATTTTGGGAGCTCATTTAAATAATAATTAATAGTGTTAATAAAAGTGTTAATAAAAGTGTCAATTTTGATGCGTTATTGTTTAATAAAAAAATATTGAGTGGCACTTTAAAAAAAAAAAAAACTTAAGGCCCATTTACACTTTGATCAGTGCAAGTGTTTAGTAAATTTTTGCAAGTTTTGTCTTGCAAAAATGCACTTACACTAGACACATGGTGTCTAAAAGGGTTTATTGTTTTTACTAAACACTCGCACTTGCACTAATCAAAGTGTAAATGGGCCTTAAAAAAGGAAATAAAATCACCACTAGGACTCAAGAACTAGTGGCTTCAGGTATTTTATGACTAATTTATAGTGTATAAGAATTTCAAACATATAATTATTGTTAAAAAGGATAAGTTCTTTGTTGGTCTTTAGTTCCTAGACAATTTCTCCTATACATATAAGTAGGTCGCGTACTTCATTACTACCCACTCAAAATGTAATATTTCAGAGTTTCTAATATCCTCTTTGTCTTTGCAATAGATGTGGAATTAATTAAGCCAATTGAAAATTTCTCCTTTTGCTTTAAACAAAAAAACAAGACTGAAATAATATCTTGTAATAATTATTAATTATTATTATTATTATTGTATTGCTACATTCTTATCGTGTGCAAATACAATATAATCAAGATTAATAATATACCAATGAACATTGTAAATACTTAAATTGATTTATTTTAAAAATATAATCGTATCAAAAAAGTTTCTTATTTGTTCAGTGCCTCTGAACATTAGATTAACCCAAATTACGTCGTTAATGAACCCTAGCGGTCAAATTCATTACTAAATATCCAGACTATCAACTGCACACATATTTGAAAGCTAAAAATAATCATATTACCTAACACCCTTCAGTCTTTAAACTTCATTGAGTAAAATGCCTAGAGAATGTCATCATAAACAGAATCTTATTCTAACAAAAAGAAACTTGGTAAATTATTACTTAATAAAGATGGTTATACGATCTTAAAGCAAAGCCTCATCCAAACTTCCGAACCTCACAGAGGAAACGAGCCAAGCATTGGTTTCTGCGCATGCCCAGTCTGCCCACCTGCGCACTTCAGACTGGGCATGCGCAGAGACCAAGTCTTGGTTCATTTCCTCGGTTCGGTTCGGTAGTTTGGGCGAGGCTTTAAGATCGTTCTTAATTCAAAAATTAAATTGCATGTCCAAGAATTTCTCAAATAAAATAGAATTTAACAAGAAATTAAATGGTGTTTTCCTCAATGTTATACAACTTAGAATGGGTTTTTAATTGAAATTTTAACTAATGATTATTACTCTCGATTTATTTCCAGTTACATCTTAAAGAACAAAGCACCAACAAACAGCTATTACCCTTTGCCTTTGAGTTAAGGAATGATGCCTCTTTTTTCCTATAAATCACTGAGGTGAAAAGGGACATCTAATGTGCATTGTAGTGATAATATCCTTTTGGATTATCTAGTTAATATGACAATAGTAACCACTTTAATTTATTTACATATAGGTTATCATGAAAGAGATGTAGTTCAAAAACCAAACATGCAATGTCTTCACACTAGATCATTGTATTTTAAACAATTTGACCGGTTTTGGCTGTTCTAAATCAGCATTCTTTAGATAATCGGTAGGTTTTGATGGAACTTTAAAACAACCTTTACGTATTCGATATCGAGGCTCAGATGTCTTTTGCACTCAGGAAAACAATAACCAATTTCAGGTTGATTTCCCTTTGGTGGTTGCTCTGGCGGATCATCGTTTATAATAAACCATGGTCGTAAGCTCGTTATCAGAGAGGGCCACCTGACCTGACTCGTATGAAATCAGCACTTCTGCTTCTTTCGCTTTCGCCATGACATTACTGAACTAGCGTATGCCTTGTCATCTCATACTAGGTGCTAGGATAAATATCTGCTTAACTTCATCCTCAATTGATCGAGGTTTGTTATTAAAAACAATAATTATGAAAATACTTTAAGCCTTTCAGCGCTGTTTTTCTCATTGTTTTCGCAACTTCAGATATAATTTCTTCGTAAAGAGATCATTGATCTCCTATCCGCGAATATTGAGGTTGCGGGCCGAAAATGCAAAACGAGGTTGCCATTTTATTTTCGCAGACATAAAATTCGCAAATACCTACATATTTGCGCATAGGCACTCGCTAGTGGCATTAGTCCCTTCGTCCCCAGAACGCAAACCGACCATTCACACTTCACACCCTCGTCTATTAGTCGTCCCAAAAACCACTCTCTCAGCGCGACCACTGCCCACTGTAAGGCGATTAACGAGAGGCGAATGACGAGTAAACCGACAACATAGTTAGTTCATTAATGCGAGTGTTTAGTACGCCTTAAGTGCTTTTAAATTGCTCGCCGCCCGTGACTTGCCGAGTGTTCAACACTTCGACACAAGACTTTGTCTCCTCTCCACTCGTCCATAAAAACCGCTCCCAGCGCGCGCACAGTAGCGAGACAAATGAGTGAACCGACTCCACATTCGCCTTCGTATTCGTGCGAAACTGTAAATATTGCTTTATATTTTCCAACCTAAGCTCCAGACTCCAGACTCAAGAAAACTTCATTCACAATTATTGCGAAGTAAAACCATAAAATTATAAATCATTAATAAAAAAAAAAAAACCTATTGTACAATAGCCAATATACCAATTTTTAATTTGTTTTATATTTCGTTCTGACAGATTATTTTATTTTATTTCAGTGGTTACATAATAATTATGTATTTTTTATCCGTTTGTATACAAGGTAACAAAAATAAAATAAAGGCGGAAGAAACGATGAATAACAATACCCTAGTAATAAATATAAAGACTAAATACAATAAATAAACCATTTACTCGAAAAGCGTTACATGACAATGATTGAATGCTTTATTCAAAAAGCAATTTCCTCTTGCAGAATTGTATTTTTATTAACTCGACAGATTAAATCTAAACTAGACCGCTGAGGATTACGAGTGTTTTTTCGTGAATACATGATCAACTTTGTTAACAAACATTATTAGTTGTAAATTTCTTAAAATATTCGAATGACAAAAATTAATTTCTACAACTTAATTCAAGGGAAAACTTAAATCTTCGGCACTTCTTTAGATTGTTACTCCTCTTATAAAAACAGAGGGAATTGAAAATTTAAAGAAGGTGTACGGAATATTCTTCTTTAGACTGTTACTCCCCTTATCAAAACAGAAGTGGAATATTCCTTTGTCCCAAACACACAGGACTAAATATCCCTTTGACTTAATATTATTTATTCAAAGTCATTTATATTCTAAAACAACGTAGGGGAGTAACAATCTAAAGAAGTACCAAATCTTCTTCTAAGAAAGAGTTCTTTAATAATCATTGTTGAAACTTAGCTTCCCTGATTTGAACCGAGTTTCTAAAATATTTCAATCATGTTCAAATTGATAAAGGATATCGACATTTTTAATACATAATAATATTTTAATAGCGTTAAAAGATTTTAATAACATTGTTACTATTTTAATCCTTTAATTATTATTATCGTTAATACTTTAATTGTTGATAATGATCAACAATTTTGATAAAAATGTTAGTTAATTAATTAAAAAAAAAAAGTTTGTTTCCTTGAGAAAAAGCAAAAGGTTCTGTGTCAATATTGAACGAGTAAAAGAGACTTTTTTTCAACCCTTTACTCAAGAGGTTGAAGAGGAAAGGAGTAAGTAAGATAACAAGCTTTATATAATCGTTAGTTTACTAACATAAGTCCTGTGTAAAGTTTGATAAGGATTTAAAATTATGTACATACTTTAAGATAAGACAGTTACGTTACTACATACATACAAAAATAATAACACAACTTTTTTCTGTAAACGCTAACTTATTAAAAAAAACTAACTGGGGTTATAGGGGTAGGGGAAATCCAAGACGTAGTGAAGAACGAGTATCGGGTTCTATAGATGCATGTTTATTGTTTACAAACTCTAGAAGTGATAACGCTTTATGGCTTATAAGTTTAAATTAACAATGCGACGATAAAGTTAAAAACAAGTAAAGAACTGGGACAAAATTAGATCACCAATAAACAACAGGACGAGATAGTTCTAACAAGTTTTTTTCATGTTATTATTATTTTCATGAGTACTGATAAAAATGTTTACTCTCAGTTGCTTTCAAACGAGAGGGTACACAAAAAAATTACAATCAAAATTCGCTTAAAAATTTGAAATCTTTCATTTGTTATTAAATATAAATCATAATAACAAATAAGTTATTCAATAAAACTACAAGATAAGAATAATAGATCATATTGTCGAACTTAAAATAATAATATTGATTAATAATTAAGAAATAATAGCTGTAATAAGAGATAACAGTTTTTTACTGATAAGTTCCATAATTGTTTGTTTATAAACAAAAAATTAATGGATAAAGTTTGATAAGGATTTCGTATTTAACTAGAACAAGTTTAATACGGGCTTTTTCAATAATATGATACATGTTGGATTTTCCACAAGTTATGTTTAAGTAACGTTTGTTTACAAACAAACATCACAAGTTATGTATGATAAACGTTTGTTTACAAACAAACGTCACAAGTTATGTATGATAAACGTTTGTTTACAAACAAACGTCACAAGTTATGTATGATAAACGTTTGTTTACAAACAAACAATCATTTATATAGTTATGTAGGTTTCGAATCATTTAGGAAAAGATTAATCGTGGCTTCATCAATGTTATTTATATGAAGGGTTTTGCAATAGTAATGTTTATATAAATATGAATACTTGTTTACAAATGATAAAGATGAGAAAAAAGTCAAGCTTTAGAACACAAAATATTTAAATTTGTTGATTAAACATGTAGTTAAGAATAGTGGAACAAAAGCAATTAGAACAATAATATTACTGATAACAAGGGACAAACAAGGTGCTATGACCTAAACAAAGGAGCTTGGTGTGGTTTGATAAGGATATGAAATCCGTTAGGAGAAGTTAAATACATAGATAAACTGGGTACGATTTGTCCCCAATTTTGTTTGTGTGCCAACAAACATTGCTCTAAATTATTAATTAGTTCGAGAAAGTTAACTCATAAGTTCTACATGCAAAGCATATAGTTTATTTATCAGGTAAACACGATAAAGATAAAGATTGATTGCTTTCTTGTTCTGATAACAGGTTAAAACATTTGTTTGTTTACAAACAAACCTGTAAAGTTTGATAAGTTATGGAAAGTAAATGATCTGATTATAATACGAGAGAGGTAGAGATGAGAAAGTCTAAAGCGAGTTGATGTTCAATGACCTTGATTCGAATTAAAGAATGAGACAGAAGAATATAAACATTTATAATATTCGATGTGTTGGGTCACTCTTTTCATCAAGTATTTAGATTAATGACGTTATCAGTTTGATTGGAAAGGTTTGTTGATAAGAGAGTATTTTGTTTTTGTTGTGTATACATACCGGCGGACTGACTCATTTTGTCGGAGGCGCGAGCATGGTTTGGCTATATATCGGAGACTATTGTCGGTAGGGAAGCGAGTTCGATAGCCCGGTGTAGGTAGGCTACATGTGGCGCTCCGAGAAGGCCTAGCGGCCGAATCTAGTACTAAAGTCTTTAGAGTCGTACAGAACGCTGACCCCCCCTGGTGTTCACAGTCGAAAGTAGTGGGGGTACTATCATCACCCCCTTCTCTTCTATATCGTGGCCGTGTAATATGCTTTGCTCACTTCTTCTGTCTAGCTCGCTATCTCGAGGCATTTTACCCCTGAGTCCTAAATAAATCAATACACGTCTCTGCCCAGAGATCCCCGACCCCAACGAAAACTCCCAAGCCTAAATACGTTACATACCCTATATCCCCCCTCTCGACTTCCACATACACCTAGAGATAAAGCGAATCAAAACATACCTCCCACCTTCTTCCTCTGTCCAATTTATTTTTCAAAACAGTTCCTCTTTACACGAACACCCACCCCCCTCTTTTTTTTAAAAAAAAGAACTCTTAATAGCCTAGTTAAAAGCTTAATGAGGCACTTCTTCAACAAGTGAATTCACTTTAAACACCTACCCGATAAATATAATTTATCTATCTCTATAATATAATATAATTAATTACGAAAACCCTTCACAAATTCATATGTTTTATAAAAACAATATTATTATTTATAATTGCTTTTAATAAAATTTGAAGTTTAAAAAGTTATAAGTTCAAATCTAAATCAAGAGATAGAACTCATTAATAACCATCATACTATTATGAACCTCAATGAAGAAAATTTAAGTTGTCAAAACTGATGGAGTGAATAACAAAAAGATAACAAGTCAACAACAAAAAAAGTGCGGTGATGTTTAATTATTACAAGGTATTAATTATTATCAGGAATCAGGGATACTTTAATTGTGAAAGAGTAATTATATACTTAGTAAAAATACTAATTTTTCCTATTTTCCTAAACATCATCCAAGTCAATTGTGGTTCTGGTTGCAACTAGTAACAAATTGTTATTTCAATTAAAAGTTATTTTTAATCATTAAGAAATTTCAATAATTTATGGAATATGAACTTTAATATGAACTTTATTTATTTATTTTTTTGTGGAATAATATAAATGCAGACTTAACATTACTAGACACCAATGCAGAGTAATAATGATTGAAACTTACATTTAACAAACAGCTGATCTAATGTCTACCTTCGAACAGCTGACTAATTGCCTACATTTTTATCAGCTAGTCTATAATCTATTAAGAACTATCAATTAAAATTAAGTAACAATGACAACTGATGGTCGAATCGTGGTATTTCCTTCAAGCAACAACAACTCAAGTATGTATCTTTAGCACTGCGAGAGTGAAATATCATGATCTATTAGGGATCTGTTATCACAAGAAGTTCTAGAATCTTATCATGACTTCATGACGCAAACCGCAGACGATTGCCAAACTAATTAGAAAGTACTCATAGGCTCATCATAGGTGTAAGGATCGATATATCGTACATCTAAAACAGAGAATCGATTTCAATAGTAGACCTAAATCAAAACCTACAGATTCAACAAGTGGTCAATAGAATCCTATTTCTACATTTATTACTTCTATTCGATACAAAACAAAGATTTCAATAAAACAATATCTCAGAATCTCAGCCAAGGACATCATCAATTCACCTCGGAAATAAGAATTAAAGCCTAGAGCCATTTTGAAAGTAGACTTTTATCAAACAAGATTCTGAGACATAAAATTATTACGATTGAACAAAGAGAATGATAGTAAACAAGGTTACAGGTGTCAGGTTATCTTGAATGTTTAATGAAAAACTTGAAACTGGTTAACTAATCAAACAAAAACAACAGAACTAAGAATGGTAGAAAGAACTATTTGATTGAGACAAATAGCTGTGTATAAAATAATGTCGAAAAAAGTACGAGCCCAATTATTATGGGAAACACATCAAATTTCGTTGTGAAGAACGATCACAATGCTTCCATTATCTACAATAATCTCGGGACCACAAAAGTAAAAAAAAAAATGTTTGGTAATAATAATAGGTACATTTTAAAAAGAAGTCAAAAGAAAGAACTTTTAGGAAAAATAATACTCAGCTTTTAAGAAAAAAATAAAAAAATCTTTTAAAAAAGGGAATATGCGGTGTTGCTTTGGTCCTTTAATAATTAAACTGCAATTCCTTCATTAATAGATCTTTATTTAGACACGAAAACTCAAGGGTTTTCGCTTCTTCACTAAAAATATATACGGTGATGACTAATGTCATAGTGACATTTAATGATATTGGATATTGATTAATGATATCTAATTATGAATATTCATATTATGGAAGGTTATCGTCTAAAACTATAAAAAGGATAAGGGGTTATCGCATTGAAACATCATAACAGCTACTTCATCAAATTTGTAATATTCGCGAGTAAACATAGGAAATTGATTTAACGTTCGATACGGTTATAATTCACGTGCATCTAAAACTATAATAGTAAATTATTGTTAGCGTATTGTTTTTTTCTCTCTCTCCCCAAATATTTGCGAGATTAAAAATTAAATTTTTAAGTTTTTTGGTAGTTTTCATACTACGGAAAGTTTAAATTAATTTAAATCAAATTATAATCATTATTAACACTGGGAGACAGACAGAGAAAAATAGACACCAGCGCCGGGATTTGAACCATGGGCCTCTGTATTTCCAGTACAGTGCTTTAACCAACTAAGCTACGCGGGAGAATTCAAATCCCGGCGCTGAAGTATTTTTTTCTCTGTCTGTCTCCCAGTGTTAATAATGATTATAATTTGATTTAAATAATATATATGTCGTGTTAAATCAAAGTTTTTATACATTTTTTAAATTTTTTTAATCAAAATATGAACAACTAACTAGCTACCTAGTGTTCCCCAAACCTAGTCAACACTTTTAATATAATAGTAATATCCGATACGTGTACTAACTTTTAAAATAGAAACGCGAATGATAAAAATTAAAGCAAACCTGCTCTATTCAGTAGCATGTTCTAGTTCTAGTTTATTTTCACTCACGAATAGTTTCTAAATAAAGATTTAGAAAACCAATTATTGTACTGAAGTAAGTTTGTACGTGGAGTTAACTAATCCAATTTCCTAACTTTTCTTGTCTGAATATGTTTTTACCCTTAATTAAATATATATATAAAATAATTGAAAATACAACAACGTTCTTGAAAAATAATAAATTCGTCGGCGGTAGCAGATTACTTTATCACAACCATAATTATGACCGAATTATAATTCGTATAGTAATTATATAAGAATAGTTTTATTATAAGTTAAAATATAAATAATCATAAAAGAATAGTTAATAATTAAAAAATAATTTTTATCCGTAGTTCTACTTCCAAAATTGATTACACTCTTCTTTTTCGCTTTTTTTTTAGAAATTAAATATTTATTGCATGTTATCGTATTATCAGGTCAAAATTTAAACATTTGTTTTTCACTTAGTTTAATATGGTTAAAAGGTTTGAAAAAAAAAAAAAAAAATAGGAAGCAGTCAAAATGGAGAGGGGGGTTAAGCAGGTGTGGAAGACCCCACTTACAGTCGCCCCGTCAAGGACAGACTAAGTCATCAGGTGTTGAGCAGAAAATTCAAATTAAATAATATTCACAAAAAAAATGTCGTAGGTACTGTTATAAAAATTATCTCGTCGGGAAATACCTTTATTCAATATAGACCTCATTGGAGCAAAAATTACTAAATTACACAGTGTATAAGTATATCAAATTAACCAATCCACAACCCATAGGGAAATAGTACATTACGCGTCGAGTGTGGAAAGTAGCATTTTGCATGCGAGTGTGAAGTTTACACCCGAGCGATAGCGAGGGTAGTAAAACGTCACGAGCAATGCAAAATGCCGTTTTCGCACGAGTTGCGTACCGTACTTTATCTA
>KZ651608.1:353798-369015 GCA_001010745.2 Gerris buenoi | reverse complement strand
TGTATTTTGTGCCGAATTAATTATTTCGGAAGGCGTATTATTCTCCTCATATTCGTCATAATCACTTAAATCACTCATTGATTTTCACAAAAAACTCGATACAAACAGTTACTTTTATTAAATAAACATCAAATTAGTTATGTTAAATGTAAACAAACTCGCTAATCGTGTGTAAAGTTGAAGAATTCTTCTTCTTTTCGTCACTAGAGTGGAAAAAAAGAGGAATTCTTCAAAACTATGAGACACGCATGCGCAATTAATACAGGTGTGTAAAGAATCACTGTCTACGAATCTAAACAGAGATACAATGTTTATATTACGTATCAATCGTAGATAAATATTATTCATCTTCATACGGAAAAAGTATCAATAATAAATCAGCAGGATCTGATATATTTACAGTAGTAATAAGATAATTGAGTTTTTCATGAGTAATAACTGACAAACCTCAAAATTATTCTTAACGTTTATATAAATCAAAAATATTAATATTTATTTATCAAAAATATTTATCTTTTTTATTTATATACAATTTTTATTTTCCTTGTAGCTGTGGTCTTAAGAGATGGTATATTAAAAATGAATATTTGTACACTACATAATATGTTCAGAAAAATCATACTCCCAGGCGAAATTGTGCAATGTATTTTTGTTCCAAATTTGGGGGCACTACCCCCTGTCCCCCTCCCCCATTTAAATACGATTCTAAGAATTACTATATAAGCCGTTTACCCGCGGGGAAAATTAATTTCCGGGATATTGATGAAAATAAATCTTATTTATGGGATCCCGGATCGAGATTATTAATGAGTAAGTTAGTTAGAGTTATCTTGGACCGATTTTATATTTTATTCATTTTTAGTTTATTAATATAAAGCGAATGGGAATATAATGGGTGAATTAAACTTAGGAATAAGTTGGCAATGATCTAAAATCAATAGATGAATATTGTTAATGTTTAACTCGCACTTTTTTATTACTCAAACCAGTTCAATAATTAATTTTAAACTTATAACGTAAAAAAGTACAGATTATACAATGTCCAATCTTAATGAGAATTCAAATACACATGCATACGATCAAAAAACTTCGTTATAAATATGATTCAAGCTTAAAAGCTTATAAGATAAGGTACAACATAATAGATATACAAGAATAAAAAACAATACTCTTTTAACAATACTCCCATGCTCTACTGGTTAGTATATACATCGAATATAAGGTTTAGGCTTTAACAATACGCTATTACTATACCGGTTACTATATTATAAAGGTACATATATCATCTGTATAGTACATAGCACTCCTATAATTAATAAATCTAAATAAAAAAAAAATGCATAACTATGAAAACCACAGTAGTAATATTTAAAATAGCTAATATTTAACACAGAAGTTTCGGCTAGTTTATTTTTGACGAGGTTGTTCCTAAAATTTTATTTTCTTTTCTACAAAAAAACGCGTTGTTATAAGCATTAGGTTTTTGTAAATTTTTGTTTTTTATTTTTATTATTTTACAATCTAATAATTTGACTAATTCATCTTAGAGCCATGTTTCCAAAAATAGCGTTTTTTTGTGAACCCCTATCTATTATTTTTTTTTTTTATAAAGATAACAACATTCTTATTAAAAAAAGAAAGAATAATTATTCATAAGTCGTATATCCCCCCCCCCTCTTTCTTTTTGTCAAAACATCTGAGTTCTGATAAAAATACAAAATTCAAAGTGCTACACCTAACTTCTATGGCCGCTTTTTTGAAACGGCTGGGCTCATGCTGGTAAACGAACTACCTCGATTTATTAAATTGCATATACCAATTTACTACCAAGTATATAGGACCCTTCGTATGTAACTGAAAGCACATAATTTATTTTTTAATGATAGGATTGCCTTTTCTAGAGAGAGGTACCATTATATGGATGAATTCTAGTAATGGCAGAATAAGAGTAATCAATTCGTAATTCTAGATCTTTCATTAATGGGTTGGCTCAGGCTACTCAAAGGGGATTTTCAAACAATTTATCCCGCCGTCCGGATGTGGTCATTTCTCTCCCGCCGATCTAGCCTGCCAAAGAACAGATCTTTCAACGTCATCTATCACTTTCCTGACTGCCAGATGAGTAAGGGAAAGTTCGCTCAGTTAATTTAATTGCAAAATATTTCATATTTTAAGGCGAAAGAAATGCGGGTGATACTTTAAAGCACTATATATAAATCCTAATGAGTTCTTGTGTAAAAAGAGGTCTCGAGTAAATAAAAGTAAGAAAAAAAAATGCACTTTTGGGTTTATGATATGATTGTTATAAATGGTGAAAAAGAACAAAACTATAAATAGATCAAAACAGATTAAATATTGGGTTCAGGAAAAAAAATGTTGGACATACGCCTTCACTTCTTGAACTTAGTACGAAATAAAAGATTTTAAACATTATTTGAGAATGAGTAATTCAAATTTTGATAACTTGTCCTTATCATATATATCCTAAAAATATGGGTGTTGTTATTTTATTTATTTATTTATTTTCTATTATTTTTTGCTTCCGAGCTTACCTAAGGTAACGGAAGCATTGTGTTCACTTTTNTGTACATCGTTGAAAAGCTCTTTAATAGTAGATTAATAATTGTTATGGAGTGTATATTGTTATGTTTATTTTTTCTTAGGATAAATTGAAAATAACTGTTTTCTTTAGTTTTTCGGATTTGGTCACAATAAACAATAAAGTAATAAATCGTTAATGCTAATATAACAATAAAGTACAAGATAGCATGCGAGGAAGCTATGTGCCACACAAATTGGCAGTGTATTTTTTATTTTCTAGCAAAGGAAAGATTAATTGCAACTCTAAGATATTTAGCTACAAGATGTTCTTCTACAAATTTTCTTCTGGAATACAAGACGTTCATGTTGAAATTTTCATCTGGAATAGCAGCTCAAACCTTGGGTTATTATTCCAGAAACATCAACATGCGAAGCTTTTCGCAATAATAGGACGAGTAGATTTTAAGAGTTTTAGTTCGCAAAAATTTAGCGACAAACCGACAGACAGACATGGAGCTAAACATGTTCTCTGATGTCAGAAACAGTTTTTTCTCTTAAAATTTTTGAAATCGGATACATAAAACAAATTTCGTTCTTCAGAACGATCACATAGCTTCCGTTATCTTCAGTAAGCTCGGAAGCAAAAATAAAAGAGCTAACTATCTAGAGTCTTGATTCTAGATAAATAAATTTCAGACATTGGAAATAATCAAAATTACACTTACAATAACACACACACACTTAAAACACACACTTAAAATAAAGAAAACGAAACATAGTTTTCAAACTAATTGAGACAACAATAAAGGGAGTAGGAACTATTAAGTAAAAATGTACTGTGGTCAAAACTTCTTTCTCAAAACGACGCCTACTCAAGTATAATTATCCGTTATATTCATTATTATGTACATGTGAAAAGAGGAAGTGAAATAGATAAACTAGAAGCTCTCCCTTTAAACTTATCATTGACCTAGCTACATTTAATCACAATAAGATAGTCTTTGGATAATTTTAATACAATCTACTATACAGTTTGGAAAATAAATTAATAGTTAAAAAGTAATAGCTAACATTCACAAACAATAATATAGTTGGTTGTCCGCAATCAATATGCATATCTAGCAGAAATGAATATAACAATGTCCTTGTTATCTTCATCTAGTAAATACAGCATTCAAACCAGACACTAGAGACTAATTTTACACAAGGTAAATAGCCACAGAATAGAGACCTTCGAGGTTTAAAAGTAACAAACATGACCTGTATTGTCCTTAGTAGGCGATCATTTCTTTTAAATTTCAAATGCGATGACTATGTACAGTACACAAACATGCATATTAGACTGAGTTTAACTGTTGAACAATATCCAAAGAGATTTAGGAGAATAAAAATGCCGCCGTAGTCAGAGATAATTACTACGCTTCCATGGGTTTTCAATACCGTTTACCGTTTTGAACACTTTTTTGGTATTCAAAACCACACAGAAACAGTTAAGTGATTTAAAAAGGTTTTTGAGTGCAAGGTCACAACGGCAAATGTTTTGGTTGGCAAATGTTTGTACAAAGATAATATGACAATAGAATTTAATCTAGAAATAGAGATAATATGATAACCTGAAAACTAGTCTAACTACTGATAACCTAAACTAGTCTAGGAGTTTTTTGTTTTCGAAGTGTTGTGAAAACTCCTCGTTGAAACACATTCGGTTTGGAACCAAAACCGTTTTGAAACCCATGGAGACGGAGTAATTATTAATAAATCCAAACTTTCGAGAACCGTCTAAATGGAGATAATCAAACTAGAACTTAATAATCTCATAATTAATGAGTGAAGGTCATTTATAAAGGATTCCATGAAATTGCCTCTTCAAATTAAAAACACCTGAACAGCAAGAATCCATGAATATTGCAATAAAATAAATAATTGCATTACATTAATAATATGAAGAAGAGTGCTTGTATAATTATGTTTGAGATAAATGTATATGAACTCTTAATGTAACTCTAGCTAATACGTTGTAAGGACTGATGATGACCTTATAAAGTTGCATTAATAATTGCATATGAATAGGCCCTATTCATATGCAATTATTAATGCCTATTCTATTACCTTACCTATTCAATAGGGTAAGGTGTGATAATATAGGTTATGTTGAAGATTGAAGAACAACGAAAGACTCCTAATGTAACAAGTAATTGTAGCTTTTCCATTGCAAGGACTGATGATAACAAAGTTGAATTAATAATTGCATATGAATAGGGTAAGGTGTGATATTATAGGTTATGTTGGAGATCAATGTAAGACTGCAAATGTAACTCTAGTTTTTCCATATTACCAAGACTGATGATGCCCGATGCCCTTATAAAGGTCGAGAGCTGCTTTCATAAATAAATATTATTTTACGTGAAAAGATAACTTTTCGTTGTGGAATCAATTAAAATTACCTCAAACAATTTTTTTTACCTTTTTACAATAAATTGGTCAATTAAGTTCTTCAAATTGAGTTCTCTATTGAAAATTTTGGTACACATTTGCTACTATCTATACCACATAATTTTTTTTTTTGTAATTTGGAATAATTTAAGTTGTATTTATTTAAAAATTGGCCATATACCGATAAATTATACTCCTCTAACTTTTGGTTTTCGTAACTTTAAATTACTAAAAAGTTTGTACTCGGTATCGGTTTATAACAGTAAAACCTTTAAACTCCCTGTTAATTCATATTTATGCAATGACGCATAACAGGAAAGTATTGAGGAATTGCCTATACAATGTATAAAAGGTAATAAAATTAATTTCACATTTAAAAACAATAGGTTCAAATCAAATAAAGATTGTATTATCGTCGGATGTAAAAATGCATAAATGCTTTATCAAGTTACAAAGAAAACAGTTACACAATCAAATAAAAAAATTATGTAGTAGAAACTCGAATAAAATTGAGCCATAATAACTCATATTAATTTTTTTTTTTAAATGTTAATAAAACTAATTATTTATAATAAATATGTGTCTTTAAGCACTATTAATTACTACTTAGTGTATTATGAAACGAGAGTATAACGTTAATCATGAAATAATCGATAAAAATTATGTCTCCTCTCTGGGATTCGAACTCAGGACCTCTGGATTGCCACCCTAGAATTAACAATATCTTTTTTAATTAATAATGTATTAACTAAAATTAAATTATTCTTTCGTATATATTATTAACAAGGTTGACCGGACAAAAAAATGTGGAACGCTTCACGATTTTGCGTGTCATCCTTGCGCAGGGGCCATGCTAATCTTCTCTGTATCGTTCCAATTTTAGTATATGCACCGCCGAAGCGAGTACAACAAAAGGCCGATTTTCATGCAACATAAAGCTATGCCAAGCCCATATAGGTAATTACATTTCAATTAAAAATAAGTTTCAGGTCTCTGGGAATCGAACCCAGTAATTCAAAGTGTACCTTTCAATACTTCATTTAAATAAAAACTTAAACAGAGCAGGAATGACTTACCTATGTTTAGTCAACACTCCTGGATTATAGTGGTATAAGTGAAATTGGTTCGACAAATTCAAACAAACAAGCAAAACTTTCTCATGTACATAGGGATTACGAATTTAAAGAGCTTCTAAAAGAGCTAAAATTCATTTCTCTCTCCAGGTTATGATTTTGAGGCCTTGTGGTTTAGGCTCAACGCACTTGACTGCAGCTCATACTATGGACTATAGACATTATTTAAAGACCAGCAATTTTTATGACTCAAAATCGATCTTGCACCAACAAAATATTTCTTTACATCGTGGGCTTGGTAGAAGAACTACTTAAGTCGTTTCATATAATATATACATATTTTTATTGCATGTACAAACGTGTTCTTCAGTAACTTAAATATGTAGATTATTAGTTTTAAAAGTTCAGTTATAAAGTATATGTTTTTGGCCTTCTATAAGTTTTTTTCTCGTTTTGTTTGTGTATTACAACTACAAACTTACATTTTTATACGTAGTATAAGAATAATTGTGCTTGAAAGTAGTATGAGGATGTTCAAGAATGTCACGTGTAAAGAAAATATAGGATTGGGGCTAGGATACTTCCTTGGGGTACACCAGCTTTTATCAGGAAAATTGATGAAGTGGAGAGGTTACAAGAAACGTGGTAGAATCGATTTTCAAGTAAAGACTTTAGGTTCAGGTAATAAGTGGCACCTGCCTTTAAGCTTTCAATGTAAGCCTCATTTAGGAAAACCGAACAGTACCTTTTCTCATTTTCTGTTGAAGAGAGGAGGAGATTATATCTACAACTCTATGACATTGCTGGATTGTGGAATGCAGTGAACGGAAACTTCTAGCTGGTGATTAGGTATTGATACTGAAGGAAGTAATAAAGGCGTTAATTTGACGGAGTATAGAAGCTTTTCTAGAATTTTAACCATTTCTGGTAGGAGACTGATTGGACGATAGGAAGACGGTAAATGGGTAAGTTTGGAAAAGGTTTGTGTACTGTAGAGACGCCTGGAGCCTAAACTGCAAGGCCGATTTTGACGCAATTTGGCATACGTGTTCAGAAAAATTATACCTCTAAGCGAAATCGAGAAATGAATTTTAGCTCCAAATTTGAGGGCGCTACTCCACAAAGACTGGATCGATTTCCCGCCGAGAAGTTATTTTTATGATAAATTTTGATGAATTGTTCAATAATAATAAATTCTATCAGCGAAAACTCAAAAACTAATATGTAAATGGAAAACACTGGGGAATCCTTTATGAACTTGTACCGATTTTTTATTTATTCAATAGACATAGAAGGTTAAGTTAATAGACTATAACCTTTTCATGTAATTCATCGTCCAAAACAAAAAACAAAAACTATGTACCAATAGCAATAATAACATTTTAATTTATGCAGTTCGGCTAGTCAATAGAGAGAAGAAAAAAATAATGTCATTGCTTTTACTCAAAAAAAAACAAAAAAAACGTATACTTGGAGAGTGAATTTAAAATAAGCAAGACTACTGTATATATGGTGGTACCTCAGCTGCAAGCTGCAAGGCTATAGAGATTAAAAACTGGAAGGGGACAGGGCGCGTGCCAACTGCATTAATAGATTTTTCCCTTTGAAGTACCATTCGTTCGACTAGCGGACTCTAACCCGCAGATATAATTTCCTGTCTTTAAAATNTGGTAGAATCGATTTTCAAGTAAAGACTTTAGGTTCAGGTAATAAGTGGCACCTGCCTTTAAGCTTTCAATGTAAGCCTCATTTAGGAAAACCGAACAGTACCTTTTCTCATTTTCTGTTGAAGAGAGGAGGAGATTATATCTACAACTCTATGACATTGCTGGATTGTGGAATGCAGTGAACGGAAACTTCTAGCTGGTGATTAGGTATTGATACTGAAGGAAGTAATAAAGGCGTTAATTTGACGGAGTATAGAAGCTTTTCTAGAATTTTAACCATTTCTGGTAGGAGACTGATTGGACGATAGGAAGACGGTAAATGGGTAAGTTTGGAAAAGGTTTGTGTACTGTAGAGACGCCTGGAGCCTAAACTGCAAGGCCGATTTTGACGCAATTTGGCATACGTGTTCAGAAAAATTATACCTCTAAGCGAAATCGAGAAATGAATTTTAGCTCCAAATTTGAGGGCGCTACTCCACAAAGACTGGATCGATTTCCCGCCGAGAAGTTATTTTTATGATAAATTTTGATGAATTGTTCAATAATAATAAATTCTATCAGCGAAAACTCAAAAACTAATATGTAAATGGAAAACACTGGGGAATCCTTTATGAACTTGTACCGATTTTTTATTTATTCAATAGACATAGAAGGTTAAGTTAATAGACTATAACCTTTTCATGTAATTCATCGTCCAAAACAAAAAACAAAAACTATGTACCAATAGCAATAATAACATTTTAATTTATGCAGTTCGGCTAGTCAATAGAGAGAAGAAAAAAATAATGTCATTGCTTTTACTCAAAAAAAAACAAAAAAAACGTATACTTGGAGAGTGAATTTAAAATAAGCAAGACTACTGTATATATGGTGGTACCTCAGCTGCAAGCTGCAAGGCTATAGAGATTAAAAACTGGAAGGGGACAGGGCGCGTGCCAACTGCATTAATAGATTTTTCCCTTTGAAGTACCATTCGTTCGACTAGCGGACTCTAACCCGCAGATATAATTTCCTGTCTTTAAAATTTTTCTAAAAAAAATCATTTTCGGACCTCGGCTTACTTTGCTACCTTGTTCGCATTCGAACACAGATGTGTACAACTGTTTAAAATGTTTCCCCCATTGCTCGGAATCGAACTCTCAATCTATTCAACTCAAGGTGGTAATGCTAACCTTCACACCACAAGATCTCTTTTGTCGTTTAATATATGATAGCAAGGTACACTCCACAGTAAGAGAGCACAAATACAAAGAACACAATGGATCTTTGTCTTGTCAAATAAAATTTCAATTATTAAAAATGCATTATTTAAGGTACATGGTCAAAGGCCGTTTTGAAAATGTGTAAAAAAAGGTTAGATTTCATGTTACTTTTTACTTTCTCGTATAAAGAGAAATTATTGTGGTGGCGCGAGAATTAAAAATTTCAATCTGTCGACAATGCATAAGCGAGGAGCCTAAACTACTGGGCCCATTTTGACGGAATTTTACATACATTTTTAGAAAAATCCCAAGGTGAAATCGAGAAATAATGTTTTTTCTCACAATTTGGGGCATCACCCCCAAAAACTCTGAAAAACTAGAAGAAAAAATTATTTCTCGAAAAAGCTTCCAACGACTTTTACATTTAAAATGTAGTCCATTTAAATACGAATCTAACGATGTAAGTCGTTTTCCCGGGAAAAATCTAGTTCCTGAGAAAATAGCTTTAAACGTGGACGGAGAGAGGCCGGGTTCGATTCCCCACCGAGGAGAAATTATTTTTATGATAAATTTTGATAAAAAAAATGTTCAATAATAGTTCAAGGTACCTACGAAAACACGAAAACATAATAAATGGAAAACACTGGGCTAAGTAATTATGGAGTTGTATATGCGAAAGTTTGTCACAGTTGTCTCGGACCTCGGACCGCTTTTGTGTTATGTATATTTTCAGTAAAATAATATTAAATTAAAAATATTGAGGCATTACTGATTTTATTTTCTAGTGCATGATAAGCAAACATATTGGCTAAAACTAGTAAATATATATGAATTGAACTGAACATGAAACTGACACTACACAAACACACTCTGACTCGTGGATCGTGGAGTTTATTATCATTATCTAACAAGTCTGTTATCAAACAAGAGCTGTATATTGTCAGGTTTTTTTATGGTTATTATCAGAGTCTAGACTTAAGTAATGTTTGTTGCAAATAAACCTATTTATACCTCATGATATTGTCACGTCAAACTGCATCGAGCGTGACATTCTGATATAACAAGCAAGAATCCAGATAAATAAGATTATTTTATTACATTAGGTATAATGTGCAATCTCATTAATTAATACTTATTAATTTATATGTATTATTTTTATTTTGCATACTGAAGGTAACGGAAGTAATGTGATTATGCATTTTTTGGAAAAATATTTTTTTTATTTCCTTCGAATTCTAAAATTCTTGATCAGAAATCCGTTTTAGGCATAATAATATATGTTCAGTTTTTGTTTCTGCCTGTTACATTTTTACGAAACACGATATCTTAAAAAATGTTTCAATACCCAGTGGGGTCAAATTTATTTTTATCCTACATAAAAATGTATGTAGACGATTGAAATTAATATGGAATCGTCTGTTGGCTATACTTTTAAAAATCCATTCGAATTCCCTTAAAATTTAAATTGGATGAGTAGTTTTAAAGATATAGGTGTTATTGAAAGAATATTTAAAACTGGATGAGTACTTTTAAAGATATAGGTGTTATTGAAAGAATATTTAAAACTGGATGAGTACTTTTAAAGATATAGGTGTTATTGAAAGAATATTTAAAACTGGATGAGTACTTTTAAAGATATAGGTGTTATTGAAAGAATATTTAAAACTGGATGAGTACTTTTAAAGATATAGGTGTTATTGAAAGAATATTTAAAACTGGATGAGTACTTTTAAAGATATAGGTGTTATTGAAAGAATATTTAAAACTGGATGAGTACTTTTAAAGATATAGGTGTTATTGAAAGAATATTTAAAACTGGATGAGTACTTTTAAAGATATAGGTGTTATTGAAAGAATATTTAAAACTGGATGAGTACTTTTAAAGATATAGGTGTTATTGAAAGAATATTTAAAACTGGATGAGTACTTTTAAAGATATAGGTGTTATTGAAAGAATATTTAAAACTGGATGAGTACTTTTAAAGATATAGGTGTTATTGAAAGAATATTTAAAACTGGATGAGTACTTTTAAAGATATAGGTGTTATTGAAAGAACTTTTGAACCGTTTGAATTTAATAAAATTTGAATGATAGGTCATATTGTTGATCCCATTTTAACACCTATATCTTTAAAAGTACTCATATTTAAAGGAATTCGGGTGGATTATTAAAAGTGGCCCATAGATGATTCCATATTAATTTCAATCGTCTGCACATATTATAGGATAAAAAGAAATGTGACCACAGTGGGTATCGAAACCAGGTCCAAACAACCACGCACTTTCAGTTGCCGCATGCATGACCATTCAATGTATGGCCCAATAATAAGGATACGAGGAAGCTATACCACCCTAAATGGCAGAATATCCCTAAAAAATAATTTTGCATATAAACTACGTTAAGGCATAGTATATAGGAGAACATACTTTCATGATTTCGGGTATTATGTTTTAACTTTTCATATAATTGGACAAAAATCACGTAATTGCGTCTTCTACACGACTTCAAACTGATCAATGTTTATTACAAATTTCTTAAAATGCCATCATATCAGCTCGTTTATTTCAGTTTTTTACAAGATACTATATTATGCACCTACATGTATCGTAAAATTTCCCTGTTTAAAAAAAATGGAAGCTTCTCAATATTGTAAAATGAAGCTCATACCTCTAATTTCCTTTTTCAGAAGTAGTCACAATAAGGTATATGTTATACCTCATATAACATGTTTGACATTATTTATCAGACTTCTATTATTATAAAAAATAACATCGCTCCAAGGGTATATAAAGTTGCCAATACGGTTTCTTAGAAATTTTCACGAGGCAAAAAGCAATTTTCACGTAATTTCATTGCAACTTGTTATAGGCGGAATTCTTTGGAAATTTTATTTTTATATTTTTATATTTCTTTGGAATATAATTTACCAATACATATTAAATAATCTTGGAGAGCTCTGGAAAAGTTGGTACCTAAATGGTTTTTTCTCCTCTAAAAAATGTCTATAGAAGGGTTTATATATAGACATTTATTTGCAATTTTAACAGGTATAGTAGTATAGGTGCAAGGAAAATAGTTTTTACTTTTTTCATTGTAAAAGTCCATAAAATACGAATGGGTCGTTCATTCGCTTGAGAATTTCAATTAAATATTCAGTGAATTTAAGCAATTCCATTTGTCAAACTTTATCTAACGTTAATGTAAGAAATGAACATTTGCGAAGATGTAGGGTTGAGTTAAAATTATTCATTTGCTGTCCATGTTAATCTGTTTATTCAAACATGAGAGTTTTTTTTTTTTTTTTTTTTAAAGTGTGATTTTTCAAGATACAATAGATCTATCTGCAAAGGATAGCGGGTGTATTTAAATTTATTTCTGCAGAAATTAGTTTAGATTAAGGGAGCTTAAGTTTTCAGTGTGCTGCATAAGTTTATCAGCGCACCCTAGCATAGGTTGTACTTGTAAGTTTATTCCAGACCAAAGCCTGCAGTATAGATTGCATGGAAATGAAATCAATTCCAACTGAAATTTGCTGAGATTAAAAGCATTTTACAAAGTCTTGCCCAAGCATGGCTCAGAAACTGTGGTAATTTGAAACGGTTTCTTGGGTTCTTTTGTTTTCCTCATGCACGCCATTATACTGAAAACACGTGGAAATGTTTACGTCTTGATATTTGGATCACGAAAGGTTGTTTTCAAGGGAGGCATGATAACATAGGACTCCTCCCAGTTCCACAGCACGACTGAGCTCACTCTACCCTCTCCCTAGACCCGAGGTACAACCCCCGAGCGAAATTCCGCCCGTCCCATCGAGTTTGGGGGCTCGTACAACGAAATTTCAGGGCCAATGCAACCGTAGAGAGACTGCAAGGCTGTTAAAGTTACACCAATGGCGACTAGGAGAGATGAGGGAGGGTGTTAATGAGCCAGCATAGGGTGGGGCCCATAGCCAACATGGTGTATGGTCCTCATCCCCACCCTTTCACCCCCCCCCCTTAAAATATAAATATACCTGTATATATACATCTATAGATCCAACGTCTATCACAAGGAACAAAGGGAATTCCTAAAATTTAACGAAAAGATCCATACCCCAAATAGCTAACGAATGGATCGATACCATTGTGTACTATCGATAATTAATTAGGTGTAGGCGTGGTTAAATTGAAATGGGCGTGGTTATGAAAAATGAAGGCGTGGTCTAATCCTAAATGGGCGGTGCCAGTTTTCAAATGGGCGGAGCTTTGAAAAACTAGGGAGAAACTATTTTTCGCAAGCGACGCGACGCGAAGGTTCATTCGCATTCGTGCAGCGGCTGTGGAAGCAATGCGGGTCCACCCGGAGCGTTTGAATAGGGGCTCTGACGAGCTGAAACACGACACCAATATAAATACGAAAGAAAAGACGGAACTACGCGTCTGTCACTTTGTTACCCTGTAACTCACTGCGGAATAATCAATTCTAACTGTCAAGTCTATACAGAATAGCACAGCCAAAGATGAATTATAAACCAATTTTATATACATACATATTTAAGAACATAGTCTTTATATTTTTGAATTAGACAAAAAAATGAAAATACTATATTTTTTTTAAATAAAATTATTACAAAGAATTTTATTTTTGAGTTAAGAATTAATTATTTTAATAGTTCTGAATTATAACCGACACTGAAATCCTCAAAACAATAGCTAAAAGTCAACAACCTGGGATTTTAGAGACTATAACCATCATAACCCTATCATGGATTACTTATACATATAGGCATGTTACAACATCAACTTCTATATTTAAGATATTTAACAATAAAAATCCATTTCTGCTTCCAACAGACGATTGTCCAGAATTAATAATAGTTCCAAATACTAATATACTTATTACGTATAAAATTATTGTATATTACGAATTTACGAAAATAATAGCATATTTTTATTTATAGAGCTTTTTCAGGGTAATAAAATATGTCTAACCGCTCTTGTGAATTTTACGCAAGAAAATTATAGCGGGTAGATACACCTAAATAACGTTAAAATACTTTGAACATGAGCAACAAAATATGGATTAAGGCCCATTTACACTTTAATTAGTATAAGTGCGAGTGCAAGTGCGTTTACGTGAAAATTGCTTATAAATAAATTACTTAACACTTACACTACATACTACATGGTGTCCAAATGGGTTTTGTGTTATTATTAAACACTCGCACTTGAACTCATCGAAGTGTGTGGACCTTTAATTGCATTTATTTTAAATTGAAAAACTTTTTTCTCATTAATTTTATACAAGGCATAATAAAGATAAGATTTATTATAAAAAAAAGTTTTATAAATTATAAAAACCTCTGGCAAACGACCTTTGTCTTCATATGCCAATAATAATAATAACATTTCAAAAGTTTAGACCATTAATTAAAATGATATATGTACATAAAAAAAAAAAAAAAAAAAAAAAAAAACCGCCATATTGAGGTATTGAGTGATTTTTCAGCATTTAAATACCAAAAATTACGAATTTTTTAGAAACTAAGAATTTTTTAAGGTTAAAATGTAAGCCGTTATATTTTAGTTAAGCAAATTACTCTATTTTTTTTTTTATAAAATATAATAAATTAAAATTTAAAAAAAAATTAAATAAAATGAACAATTTAAATTGTAGGGGTGAAAAAATGTATAAAGTTTAAACAATAAGATAAAAGCATTAATATAATAACATAAAAGGTGTATATAATATTATATTAAAGAAAAACATGCATAGAACTAGAACAAAATTAATATCATTTATTAATCGAGTAGTGTCCCGACGGCGACGAACAAATCACCTCGAAATTATTTGTTATTGTTAAGCTAAGGCAACCACGTTCATTCCAATAAAAAGAAATGTTTGTTTTTGATTTGTTAGTCTTCAAATAGATATAATAACTAGATATAGTCTAAATACATATAGATATCTAAATTAATTTACTTAATTTTACTTTTTTTCTGAAAATAAAATTAAGCCCGTTACCACGGGCTTAACGGCTAAAAGATAAACGGAAAAAACTTTTATCTACTTACAATTTATTTTAGTATTGAAAATACCTCAAACGAACATGGAATGTCAGGTAATGAAAGTTGTAGGTAAAAATCTCTTCCCGAGATAATAAGGGTCATCGACAAGAGCAGATGTACAGCTAGGGTAACGAACCCTTAACTATACAAGGATATATATATATATATATATTTAATGTTCGAACAGCTGATTTAAAAAAAAAACGAGAAATGAAAGGAGACGAGACGCCAGGTGCATAAGGAGCATTCTTAG
>KZ651608.1:340248-353616 GCA_001010745.2 Gerris buenoi | reverse complement strand
AAAAAAAAAAAAAAAAAAAAAAAAAAAAAAAAAAAAAAAAAAAAAAAAAAAAAAAAAAAAAAAAAAAAAAAAAAGTTGAAAATGATTAACTTTCATAACAATTTTATTAACTATCAGGTGGGTTATATCTAAATAATGGAACAAGAAGTGAGTAAGAGATAGATATAGATAGAGTAAGGGGAACTTTTGATAGATTTATAGAGGTTTCTTTTTGATATAGTTTGACCTTGTCGGATATTTCACGCCTATTTCCGTATATGTAATTCTTATTAAAACTTAAATGCTTATAAACTTTTAACTAATGCTGTGAAAACAGGTAGATCATTCGTTTCTCAGAGAGACATTCTTAAGAAAGTTTTGATCAAAGTCAAAGGCGTAGTAAAAATAAAGCAACATTATAAATAAAGTATACGCTCTAATTTATATTTATTAAAGATACATTCGACAATTCGACACTCAACATCTAGGGAAATAGAAATTCGCGAATCTAAAATCTAACACCTGCTTAGCCCCAAATCCTAAATACTTACGGTCCACAACCTCTCAATATTTGTGAATTGTATACTAAGATTTATTACGTATATACAGTAATATCCACATTATCGTATAAGCAGACCGAAGAAAGAGACAAAATACATATTATCACGTAAAACAACTTTGCTCAAATGGTGAGTGATTTTGAAATATGCGGATCCACAGCATTTCAACGTGCCCCTGATGCTTCCATGGGCCATGCGCACCTTACAAAGATCTTCAAGCTAAGCTACAAGAATAGACGTATACTCTAGAAAGATTACTTCTTTCTACGGAAAAAAAAACATAAAGCAAATACCACGTGGTAACCCGCAGTTTTATAATGAACAATATTAGGTTTCCGTTGCCAGAATTTGACGTCTAAATCATCCAGAAGAGGCTGCACATAGACATTTTGTGAAATCCTGACGTTTTGAACATATTAAGCTTCGTACACACCAAACGATCGCAAACATTTGCAAAAAGTTTAGCAAATGTTTACGAACCATCATCGAAAACGGTGCCGTCCACACCTTGCAAACATTCGAGATAAAACAGCAATAAAAAAAGTAATAGATAACGACGAATCCCTTTTGATGTAAAGGCTTAACCCGCAGCATCGGCGGTTATTCTGTTTGCAAATCCCACGCGGTTCCGCCGTCTACACCAAGCGCAAATGTTTGCAAAACAGATGCGCGCTTGATTTGGATTTGGCTTTAAAGTAACATTCTCAATGGAGTTAGCCAATGACAATGATGAAAGTTATTTGCAAGTTGCTGTTGATGAGAGCCATTTACAAGTTGTTTTTGATGAAAATCATTTGGAAGTTGCTTTTGATGAATGTTATTTGCAAGTTGCTGTTGATGAAAATCATTTGGAAGTTGCTCATCATGATGAAAGTCATTTGCTAGTTGATCATGATGAAAGTCATTTGCTAGTTGATCATGATAAAAGTCATTGCAACTGACTCTCTCATCATATAAGTAAACTTCCAACTATATCGAAATATTGGGAATCATAAAAATCGATGATGCAGTCACCTTGGGAAGATCTAAACTTAACTTTTAATAAATATATTTCGAAGAATTTATTTTCAATATTTTAAACTTTATATATAGAACCCCATAACCCCTTTTTCAAAATATAAAAATAGATTTTATAAACGCGAATTTATATTAATATTGCGAGTAAATTTTGCAACTTATTCTCCGCAGACATAGATGGTCTGAGGGACGATTATAAAAGAAAATATAAATCTATATAATATTATACAAAATTTATAATGAAGCATGATTTTTTGCATTTACTTTCCGCTTAAGTAATCAATAATAAAAAAAAACATTAACTATCGAATTATCCACACTAAATTTAAACTTTAAATCAATTAAAAAAAAAATACAAACCGACAAACATGTTATTCAGGTATTATTATTTTAGACCATATTATATTTATAGCGATTTAATGATAAAAAATATAAAATAAAGGGGAAAAAATAAAACGATTCCGTTAGTATTTTTAATCAAATGTATATTATCCCGACCAGTTAAATTCCTTCCGAGTCCCGAGTCTCTAAATGAAAAAAAAAGTAGACACCGCTAAATTTGGTTCACAAAAGAAAAATTTAATAAGTAAAAAAAAGGCCAAACTACGTTCGAGAAGTATTTAAAAAGCGGATAAACAGGTTGTGGAATTGCTGAGGGCGGTGGCTACATCTGGTGTATCCTCAACTCTTCAAACTGAAGCGCAAGTTCACTCAACTCTCGACAGTAAAACTGTCACATAACAATACTTAGCGACATTCCGCACTACTTTTAAACTTCAAATCCATATATTCAATAGATGAACAGGTAATTTATTATTATTTTTATTGGACAGGTGGTAAAAATTAAGATAATAACTCGGGCGGGCGCGGCTCTTCAATGTCAGGGAGTGACGCCATCGACAAAATAAAAATATAAATTATTATTAAGACCCTTTTTATATAGTTTCTTCGAGATCAAATCATTATTTTTAATAGACCGAATCAAATGTTAAGCTTTTTTTTCCTTTTTTAATAAAATATATTTAATACGTCTGAAGAACCCAGACACAACAAAACAATAATTTTAATTCACTTGCTATTTTTGTACTCGAGTCAAACTACGCCAGACATTTTTGTAAGCCTAGTCACTCTAATATAAAACTGTACTCTTTTTACAATTATTAAGTTATGACAGTGCGGGAAAATCGAAAAAAATATGGAGGGGAGCCAATGAGAGCACTAGATTTTAAATTCTAGGTCGGCCAATTTAACAAATAAAAATGTCACTGGTCCTGCCCCTACTACAGGCCTAGTGGCTTTATTCTTTTCCTCATATAAGTTGGTCAAAAGTTAATACTAATTGTAAAAAGAGTACATATAACTTTTGGCCAACTTTTTGAAGTAAAACTTCTTTGGTAGCGGTAGAGTGAATTTTTTCATAATATAGTGAAATCATGTAACGAAGTTTGCGATTTGAGACTCGTCCAAGTGTAACATTTTTACAGATTAATTGTATTATATCTATTTAAAGACCAGCAAATATTTTTAGTGGAATAAATGTGGTTGCCTTAGCGTAGCAATTTATGTTTTTTGTTTTTTTTTTCAATTAAATTTCCCATAACCATTTCTTAATTATGAAATAATAATTTAGTCAAAAAATGAACAGAGAAATGCATTCTAGATCTTAAGTTTCACTTATAATGCGTGAGAGCCTTACACATTTTTTTTAATACACAATTTTCAACAATATATATTTTTTTTTTTTTAGTTTTTAGGCTGAAAAGTAAAAACGAGAACCCTTTACTTTATACTTTACTGCACTTGTCTATGTCTCTAATCCACCTCTCCCATAGTACACACAATTTGAAATTTTACAGTAATGTTACGTGTAATAACCCAAACGGGGAATAGCCCCCCCCCCAAAAAAAACCCCATAAACAAAGGGTTTAAGTTTAAGGGGATCCAAATTTTATTTAAGAGAAATAACCAGATGCAACTAGTCTGCACCCTAAGTAACATACANTCCACAAGTTCTTTGGATTAAGGAACATCTCTCCTCTTATAATAGTGATTATATTTCTTAGTTTAATTAACTGTATAAGACAAAGGGATATTGTCACATCTATATACTGATACTGATAAGGATGAGTGATGTTCCTTTGTCCAAGTCCACAAGTTCTTTGGATTAAGGAACATCTCTCCTCTTATAATAGTGATTATATTTCTTAGTTTAATTAACTGTATAAGACAAAGGGATATTGTCACATCTATATACTGATACTGATAAGGATGAGTGATGTTCCTTTGTCCAAGTCCACAAGTTCTTTGGATTAAGGAACATCTCTCCTCTTATAATAGTGATTATATTTCTTAGTTTAATTAACTGTATAAGACAAAGGGATATTGTCACATCTATATACTGATACTGATAAGGATGAGTGATGTTCCTTTGTCCAAGTCCACAAGTTCTTTGGATTAAGGAACATCTCTCCTCTTATAATAGTGATTATATTTCTTAGTTTAATTAACTGTATAAGACAAAGGGATATTGTCACATCTATATACTGATACTGATAAGGATGAGTGATGTTCCTTTGTCCAAGTCCACAAGTTCTTTGGATTAAGGAACATCTCTCCTCTTATAATAGTGATTATATTTCTTAGTTTAATTAACTGTATAAGACAAAGGGATATTGTCACATCTATATACTGATACTGATAAGGATGAGTGATGTTCCTTTGTCCAAGTCCACAAGTTCTTTGGATTAAGGAACATCTCTCCTCTTATAATAGTGATTATATTTCTTAGTTTAATTAACTGTATAAGACAAAGGGATATTGTCACATCTATATACTGATACTGATAAGGATGAGTGATGTTCCTTTGTCCAATTCCACAAGTTCTTTGGATTAAGGAACATCTCTCCTCTTATAATAGTGATTATATTTCTTCGTCTAATTAACTGTATAAGACAAAGAGATATTGTCACATCTATATACTGATACTGATAAGGATAAGTGATGTTCCTTTGTCCAAGTCCACAAGTTCTTTGGATTAAGGAACATCTCTCCTCTTATAATAGTGATTATATTTCTTAGTCTAATTAACTGTATAAGACAAAGGGATATTGTCACATCTATATATTAATTATAAAGAAGAGTGATATTCCTTTGTCAAAAAGTTCTTCAGACTAAGGAACATTTCTCCATTTTTTAGTGATTATATTTTTTTAGTCTAATTAACTGTCAAGGCAAAGATATTGAATAAGTGATATAAAAGTGAGGAATAGTGAACAAAAAAATTGATGCTCCTTTGTCCAACAGTTATTCGGACAAAGGAATATGAATATAGTCTCTCATGCATATTGGAAGTGGGAAGTGCCAATCAATATAGTGATGTTGGCCTTCTGAAGAGATTTTAAAATGAAAATAGAAAACAATTATTATAAAAGATTATAAATAAATAAACTATTAATTAATATTTTATTATTATAAATTATATTAAGTTCATTATTTATTCTTAATTATAGACAATGGATAGAAGTAAAGATAGTTAAAGGGATATTGCCACTTCTCTACAAAGAAGAGTAATGTTCCTTTGTCCTATAGTTATATTTAGACAAAGGTATATTATAATCTTTCCTGTATCAAAATAGTGATTTTCCAGCCTTCTAAAGGAGATTTTAAGATGAAAGTAAAATATACCTAGTTTATAAACAAATAAGCTACTCGTATTAATATTAATCAATGTGTAATATTATAAATTACTAAGTTCATTTTTAATTATTAATTATAGATTACAGACAATGGATAGAAGTTACAACGGTATAGATTATAGATGGAGATAGGAAATTACACTAATTGGCAAAAGTAAAGCAAGAAAAATATAGGAAAGAAATAAGAATATATAAATAACAATAGGATATGTAGAACTCCAACTATCCGTTCGATATGGATATCTGATTATCCGGATCAGCTAAGAACCAAATGTAGCTAATGCTAATTGAAACAGAAAATGAATAATGTACTAATTATTCTAGTACTCTACGCTGTATATTTTTAACTTATTAAATCTTTGATTAATAATTATTTAATTAAATCTTTGTTTAAAAATAATTATTTAAAGTTATTTCTTCTTTTAAAATACCCGATGATAAGTTGAAATGTGATTATCCCAGAACATCCTTGGTTCTAATTAGTACGGATAATTTACATTATGTGGCTAAAGGAAATGAGATAGAACGGTGATTGGGTAGGAAACAAAGTTTGAAATATATTAATAGTAAAAAGAAAACATAGTTCATTGATTAATAAGATTATAAAATAATAAGAAAAAAAGAACATATGGAAATTATTAATAACAAATTATAAAGAGGTAATTTGAAGATAGATTGAAAATAGTATAAAAGACGAGGAATAACACAATAGACATAGTTATAAATTAATAAAAATTAATAGAATTTTATAGGATAAATAATGAGGAATAGGTAGAAATAAATAAAGCTCAGAATATAATAGACTTCTTTGTATTATGTATGTATATGTATAGACAAACAAACCTTGGTTAATGAACATTCGATTTAAAAATTCGGTTTATGAAATTTCTAACTTAAAAAGAAAATTTTTTAATAACCTTTTTACTTACTCATAAAAAGAGAATGTATTATAATCACGCAAAAATACGGTTTTGATGGATTTACACGTTTTGAGGTCCCTTAAGTCCAAAGTGGTTTTTAAAAAATGTCTGTCTGTCGTCTGTCCGACCCGTGGAGCCTAAACTACTGGGTAAGAACGAAATTTGGCATACATGCTCAGGAAAATGATACCCCGAGGAGAGATCGATAAATGAATTTTAGTTCCAAATTTAGGGGCAAAAAACGTGTAAAAACAATAGTCCTCAAAAAAAGGTTCCGTCAATTTTGATTAAAAAAGACATTTTCATGTTTTGAATGTGGCACATAACTCGAAAAGTGTTACTAGAAATCGTTACCCGGTGTACCAAGGAGTTAGAAGGATATAGGAGGTGTGCACAGTCTGTTTCCTTTTTTTTAAAAAAAATAATGCATTCTTTGTTTAAAAAAGAATTAATGTAGGATACTAAACAATTTTTATATTAACTATTTATATATTATGATTTATTTTTTACTTCGTAGAAGAAAAACTTAAGGAAAGTGTAAAACAAAGTAATGCGTAGGTGTATGAATGATTCGCGTGAATAAAAATAAGCGACGTAGGAAGATGGTTATCCGATAATTGATTCAATCTATAATAGTTACGGACTAATCTATAATTATGGTTTGTATCTTATAATCTTGAAATTATTATATCAGATCAGATATGGAGGTAAAGTGTGGGTCACAAGTCACAAGGACACTGGGACAACCTCTTAATCGAATCAGAAAAAAGGTATAACATTAGACTTACATAATTATATAAAAAAAAATAATGCATCAACAATTGTGTTATTAAAAAAGATTTATGTGGTAAAAAAAATAAAAAATCAGTAGTGAGACGTAACTTAAATCCAATAAAATCTAACTTAATCAATTTATTTTTTAAAAACAATTTAAAAATAAAAAGTTTTAGCTGGCTGTTTACTTTTTCCATTTCACTATTATTGCATCATTATTACGATATCTAGTTTTCCCACAGGAAAATGAATCCTTACATCGTTAGATCATTAGATTCGTTTTTAAGCGGACTACATTTTAGATTTTTTAACATTAAAATCGTTGGAACCGTTTATTCGTCCGATTTAAATGAAATTAAGCTAGTAGGTCATAATTGTATCAATATAAGTTTCAACCTTCTGCGCCTTTTTGTTTCTCTTCCACATGCGCACAAACATGCATTTATTTACACTTACATCTTCAAAAGTAATCATCTAATTATTATAAATATTGTATAGTTTGTTGAAATTATCTTCCTTTAATTGCAACTGTCTACGCTCTTTAAATCGAAATTTTAAATTAAAAAATGGGGGGGGGGATAATTAAATTAAAATTACAATAATTGGTTGTACAAGTATAAAATAATTAAAGTATACAAAATAGGAAGTGATGAAGCTATGTGCCACACTAATGGCAGACTATTTATATAATAAAATTTATTTATTATAATTTATAATTATAATTATAATATTATAATAATATTATAATATTATAATTATAATTTATTATTTATAAAAAGTTCACATAAATAAACAAGAAAATAATACCTTAAATCCCTAATATAGTTCTCGGTTACTCATTGGGCCAAACGGTATAAATTTAGACGGAATCAGTCTGGGAGAGTCTATTCGCTTATTAAATTTAGAACTTTCTAAAATTAGCAGACAAGGCAGTTGCCTTGTAGTCGACTACCAAATAGGCCTAAACAATCCATTCCTCTTGTTCTTTTCAAATAGACCCGCATCGAGCGCATATTGTTCACAGCCACACCGCCATATGACAAAACAATTCAGTTGTTCAGGTGATCAAAAAAACAACAACAAAAACAATAAAGCACCAACACACACGAAAAACAGATGTGAACTCCATTAAAATAATAGTTAAATAAATAAATCCTAATTTAAATAATATGGCCTTAATCTTATTAAATATATCACCTAGTTATTTATTCCTTACAATTTTCAAAACGATCAACACAAAAATAGATTACTTAGAGGACAAAGAGATCAACTATTTTACACAAGTTATTACGAAAAAATGTCTTATCTCTTAAGGAATGTCTTATCTCTTAAGGAATGTCTTATCTCTTAAGGAATGTCTTATCTCTTAAGGAATTGAAGCCAGATTTTCCTTTTACGATTTTGTTGTATCTAAGTGTAGTAAGTATTGTATTGACGCCTTAATTTGATCCAGGTAGTGAAAAACAAACAATATTTGTAAATAACAAGATACTATTTCTATAAACATAGTAAGTTTTTCTAATTCTATAATACTTTCTTCGATGTATCATTATCTCCTTTTTCTCTAGACCTTATTTTGTTCATCCTTATTATCGTATTATCAATAGTTTCCTTTTTCTTCTTCAATTAATCGTCATCCTATTTTTTTCCTCTTCAGTCAATCGTCCTCCTACCTTTTTTCTTCTTCTTTACATTAATTGTCTTCCTTCCTTTTTCTTCTTCAAAATGAATCGTCCTCCTCCTTTTTCTTCTGTATCTATCGTTCTCATACCTTTTTCTTATTCTTTATCAATCGCCATTTTATTCGCCAAATTTATTATAACATCTTTTATCAATATTCCTCCTATTTCTTCTATTCCTATATCAGTATGCCTCCCACTTTGTTTTATTCTTTCAATTTTTTTCTTTTTTTTTCGTATTTCAAATTAAAAATTTATTTGATAGAAATTTCGTTTTAGACATCAGGGATTATTCACTTATTATCTTTTAATAATAAATTCATAATTCTAACATTAATTTACCTATAATTAGTATAATCTTATAATAATACTATTTAGGGTAAAACTCCTGAGTCAGAGTTTAAATAATCTACCTTATTCTTAAGTGCCTATCTATAAATTTGGAAAAAGAGAAGAAAAAAAATTTTTTTAAGAGAATAAATGCATATTTAAAAAAAAAATACGCTATATTATCTTAAAAGTGATAAGGTGAACGACTCACTCACAATAAGATATTAATATCAATCTTGTTAGATACATACTAATAATATGATAACATTTTTGATCTGAACATCCAAACCACCTTATTGTAAAAGGTTAAAAAGTTAAAAATGTAGACTGAAAAAATTATTCAGTTACTTGCTGCAGGCTGCAGTACCGTAACTTCAGACTTCAGTAAAGTGAATAAATTACCTATTTCTAAAGGCACGTGAAAACAATACGGTTAAAGATGGCTAGATAAAACTGTACCGTAGTGTCTAGTTTTACTCTTGACGTAAGACAGGGTGTCGAGTACAGTTCCTCTTTCAGAAGGGATCTGAAGGTAACTGGGTCTTTGTACTTGGGGTTCTCCAAGCTACTTAGCAACACATCTAAGTTTTCAGTGCAATCTAACACCACAGTTCAGGAACACCATGTACACCAGACTGTGGTGTCGAGTTGCATCATACTACACCCACTTGGGCTACTTGATACCTCGTTACGCTTCTATTAACACCTTGGATGGATGGGATTTGTAATGTCACTCTATATAATCACTCTTATATAGGTTGATATCTAGTGACTTAAGTTTTTAAAAGTAAACAAATGAAGCACATATATAAAGTAGTATATTTTGAAGTAAATAAGTCTTCTAGTAAGTAAATAAAACCATATGTATAAGCCAAAAGATGGTCATTATTGGATATGCAATCAAGGGGAAATTGGTCAGAATCATAAAACTAATTTCCTTTATTATTGCTTCTAAAGCTAATTACTTCAGAAGCAAAATATTGCTTCCGAGTTCCGAGTTTACAGAAGGTAACAGAAGCTACGTGGTCGTTCAATTTTTTTTAAATTTGTGGGGATAATGACGGTTTTTTTTTACCAGAGTAACGATATTTTCACTTCCTCTATTTTTGGTAAGCAGGTAAGTAAATATCAATTATATACAAATAAATAAGTCAATGATTCCGTCATAAGTGATTTAGTAGAAATCACCAACGACTACTTTAAATTTTATTAAAAATAAATTAAACGTGAAAAATGACTCCCAATGACTAAATACATATATATAATTGATCTAGCTCATAAGAACCTAACAAGTCGATCTATCTTCTAATAACTGCATTATGTTGATATATTGCATTATAAGATATATTCTATTTCCCAACAACGGAAGAATATACGTCATTATATCCTCCAAAAACGAAATATGTAGTCTAATATCCTAATGGCGAAACAAGCTGATATATCTCCTGATAAGACAGAATGAGATAATATCTCTTTCACCAAAGGAAAACGTCGATGTATCTTCTAAAAGTTTATATTTGACATAAAATTTAAATAAATATCTATCTCCTAATGACTAATCAGAATACAGAATAAGCTAATATATCTCTTAATAACAAACACAAACATGTACAGAGATATACCGCCTAATGACGTAATAAGACAATAACCTTTTTTATTTAGGATTATTCATCCCTATAAAATTAATGTGACATTAAAAATCACATTTCTAAAACTGAAAGATTATAATTTTTGTTTTAACAAAATAAAAACAATGAGAAGCAGGGCGTCTCAGAGCTTTTCCTTACTAAATAATTACAATATGGCGGCAAATATTCATTTTAAATATGGAGGAATTATTTAACTTTAAGAATGGTATAATTGGTGCAAATTTCAGCTCAATAGGCGAAATAGTTCTGCGAAAGTATTAAGAGATAAAGTTTCAAAGTTCAAAAGTCGATATTTCCAAAATGGCAGCAGATATATTAAAACGAAATTCAGTGTTGAAATTTTTGCCCCTTACAACACCATGTACACCAGACTGTGGTGTCGAGTTGCATCATACTACACCCACTTGGGCTACTTGATACCTCGTTACGCTTCTATTAACACCTTGGATGGATGGGATTTGTAATGTCACTCTATATAATCACTCTTATATAGGTTGATATCTAGTGACTTAAGTTTTTAAAAGTAAACAAATGAAGCACATATATAAAGTAGTATATTTTGAAGTAAATAAGTCTTCTAGTAAGTAAATAAAACCATATGTATAAGCCAAAAGATGGTCATTATTGGATATGCAATCAAGGGGAAATTGGTCAGAATCATAAAACTAATTTCCTTTATTATTGCTTCTAAAGCTAATTACTTCAGAAGCAAAATATTGCTTCCGAGTTCCGAGTTTACAGAAGGTAACAGAAGCTACGTGGTCGTTCAATTTTTTTTAAATTTGTGGGGATAATGACGGTTTTTTTTTACNAAAAAAAAAAAAAAAAAAATGTATAAAGCTAATCATAAATAAATGCGTTTGATGGGATTAAAGATCAACGAACTCCATAAGATAATTTGATAGAAATTGGAGAAAACCTTACGAAAAAAGGGAAGTAAAGATAATTCATTAGGCAAATAGACCTTTTATATAAAATTGGACTATTAACACAATAGCACCATTATTTACTCATATAAATAAGTATGCGAGGGGAAAAAATTACCTGAATAATGACCATTATAAATATATTGATTAATTTTTACGCCTGATAACGCTGAAAAAAACAGACTTTATACTTATATACATAATATATGCGTAATAACTGGATCAGATGTTTAAAGTCCTAATATAACCCATAGTCTATAATAAACGTTAATTGCTTTACATCTAAACAGCGAAGAAAAAATAACAAATAATTGCTACTAGGTAAATAAACTCTAATATACGAGCATAATATTTATTATATATGCATATATTCAAACAGGCAATTATATTTTTCTCAATTTTAGTTGAATGCAAAGTTGAAAAGAGTTTTTAATAATAACCGTAATTGAATTTGAGATAAATGACGATAAAAATGGAAGGTAATAAAATACAATTGTGAATTTTTTTATTGAAAATATACTATTTTTAATCTAAATATAATTTCCTTAACAGGAACATTTAAAAAAAAGAATTAAATAGTAAAATATTTGAAAATAGAAGTATTGTTTAGTTTAAAAATTGGATTTAACTATCTCATTATACAATTTTTCTCCTATTTCTACGAGCGATATTAATGAAAATAAAACTAAAAATAGATTAAACTAGAGAGAACGACTTATATAGTTGTATTGCAATTTAAATAGACGACATTTAAAACTTTATTTTATTATTTAAATTTTTTTTTTTTTTCATCCTTAAAAGTGAGGACAAGTAAATATAACTTTATGTAAGAAGGAATCTTGGTAAAATATTTTTAGTAGAAATTAAAAATGCTTTTTTTTTCTAGTAATGTACCTTTGATGAAAAGGGTCTCAAACCAGGTACACAAATAAAGGTTTTCTATCTTCCTCAGACCCTTATAATCCTGTAATCCAGGTATGACACACCCTTTTCCATGCTTTAAGTGGATGGCCCCCTATATCTTTTTACTGTTATTTGGTGCCCTTTTTTTGAGTTATGAAGAAATCTAAAGTAATAAAACTTGTTTGTTAGTACCCTTATTTTTGGGGCAATTTTGTCCTCTTACAAGTCTTGAGAGTTCAGAATGACAGTAATAGTTAATATTACATAAAATTACTAAAATAACAATATATTTATTGATAATGTTAACAAATCATTTAAGGAAATATAATATGGGGAAGGTTATCTTAATCAGTACAATGAAATGTCCAATACAATACGTTTTCTGGTATAGTAATAATTTATTACATATAACCAATTTATAATGGTCTAAATTACAGGTATAAATATAGTTTCATCTGAATCTTGATAACTTATATAAAACATTTATTATTAAACGTTATTTAGGATGTCATACAAATTGATCATGGTATTATTCATTTATATTTTGTAATTTAAAGGTATCCAAGCTTATAAAGGCAAATAGCACACACCCCTAAAAGTAACTTTGTTCCAGTATACAAGGGGTCGAAGAAAAAATATGATTTATCGAGTAGTTTACTAAATCGGGATTATGAAATATTAATGGTAAAAAAAGAAAAATAATGTAATAATTAAGACTTGTATTAATTTTGCACATAAATATACACCGTGTATGATAATAAAAAAATTAAATATGTACTTGGTTTAAAAAAATTGTAAATTTGAATTTGAATTAAACCATTTGTTCTTGTGTTATTCATATCATAGCATTTTATCCGAGTAGAACAGAAGGAAGTAAACAATCAAATCTTGGAAAAGGGTCCCCTCCTTTCATATACGTTTAACCGCGATTTTTCT
>KZ651608.1:320094-333450 GCA_001010745.2 Gerris buenoi | reverse complement strand
CTGATAACAAATGCAATTATCGGAGTACACGAGTGTATACTCTTCGATATTTTTTGTTGTTAAAATGATAAGAAGTATTCTTTTAAACAGCTGACACCAACAATGTATAAATAAAGCTACATAATATATGCACAAGTCACTCAGGTAATAACAAACATACATGCCAATAAATTTAGACTTAGATGGCCAACTCAGATATTAAAATAAAATCGTAGAGTGAGCCAAAAAAACCGCATTATCTCTCCACACAAGCAACTGTTCTCTTTCATAACTTTATCAATCATAGTAAAAATACAATTGAACAAGTACACAAACATAGCTGACGCATTTATAGATCTTTTGGATGCTTTCCTAGATTATAAAATATATCTGTACCTACTTGAAATGTATCAGAGCTATTTTCTACTCTGCTTAAAACGGAAAATAGAGCAGTCTTACTTCAAAATAAACATTTTTACATTGTATCCTCTTACTTTACTAACAAAGGAGTTACAATACTTTAACCAAAATTAGAGTTACAATACTTTAACCAAAATAGGAGTTACAACACTTTAACCAAAATTAGAGTTACAATACTTTAACCAAAATTAGAGTTACAACACTTTAACCAAAATTAGAGTTACAATACTTTAACCAAAATTAGAGTTACAAATACTTAAAGCAAAATTATCTGCAAGTTTATCGCAGTACATAACAAAAAAGAAAATTTTTAAAATAATTTACCTTTGAAGCTTACCTAATTAATTGTTCAACAGACCAACTAAACTAGTCGAAAACGGTCTTAAAATTTTAGCTTTTTGTCTTTTTTTACGTTTTGTACAATAGCCGATTAACTTTTCTTAATATAGAGTTAATTTAGAATAAGTAAGTTCTACATTACAGTAATAAACTGACCTCAAAGCTAATTAATGTACTTAATTGATAAATCGAAAAAAACATAAAACCAGATGAAATATTAATAAAATACTTGAAATAAGTAATATTAAATATTTTCGTAGAACGCTAAAATACCTTAATATTTCTATTATTTTATCCAAAATTTCTTTTAAATTCACACAAATGTGTGCACTTTTTATTCACACGAATAAAATATTAAATTTCATGACTTATTTACTGCGGCAGCATCAGCATCTTATGCTTAGCAAGTGAAGCATCTTATGCTTAGCAACTGAACATTTATATTGTGGCTCTACATTAGTATGTAATTGAAATTTAATGTTGTTTTTTGTAAGTTGAGTTTTCACTCTGTGGTGTTTTGTAAAAATGTATTAAAATATAGAAGAGTATTGTGCCAGTGGTCGTAGACAAGATTGCCTCACTTAATAAGTTATTATTTTAGAAGTAAATTGCAATGTGGTACTCGCCCACGCAATATTTTATCGAACATTTCTTTAAAATTCATAATGAAGTGTGCTCCAATTCTTTCAACAATTTACTGTGGCACTGCATCTAATGTGTTTAGTATAAGTACCTACCTAATGATAGTCTCAAAGAATGCTAAAATACCTGAACATTTCGATTATTTGTGTCCTAATGAGCTACATCAATTTTAATCAGCTGATCGGAGGTTTACTTAAAAATGTACTTCCAATATTTTGCATGAGACCCCCCTCCACATCGGAAGCAAATTAAAAGAGTTATACTTATTATATTAATGTATATTTGATTAATTTAATNAAAAAAAAAAAAAAAAAAAAAAAAAAAAAAAAAAAAAAAAAAAAAAAAAAAAAAAAAACTAGGTATTTTAGCATTCTTTGAGACTATCATTAGGTAGAGAACAGTTTCGAATACTTTAGTCATGTGTTTATCAGTAATTCAGATGTTTATCAGTTGATCATTTTTTTATCAGTTTACTAATGATCAAGTTATATACCTAGTTAAAAAACAGTCTGCAGTATGTTCTGCTATTGCTATGGTGTTTTGAATTTAAACGAGTGTTCCACAAAATCTCGGTATAAAAAAAGAAGTGTAATTTTTGTAAACGCTTTGAGTTTTATTCTATTTATTAACATTTTTAGTTGCATGCAAAAGTTATAGTAGTTTGGCAAATTCGTCGCGCTGTTTATAGTGTGTAATTTAAGTTCCTTATAGCATGTAGCATGTACACCATTATTTGTAGGTTTTGTTTAATGTATATTGCTTAATTTTTCCCCTGTATTACTTTTATTGATCCAAGGCGTAGCTCTTGAGAGGAAACATTATCGTATTTTATTTTTACGGTTGGTTTTTTCTTCTTTCGTAATATTTGGTTTCTCTGTTAGTTTTTGGTTGCTCGCGTTTCAAAGTTTCAGAGCGAAAAGGCCTCTATACGAATTCAATTTTTCCATTTATTTAGTTTTGAGCAAGATAGGAAATTGGATATGGGCTATTAATTTCCCTTCTGTCGAACTCAGGCTTTTTCCCCTTCCACCATCTTTAACTTCCTTATGAAATAATGCAAAAATAATACAGCCAAGAACCTGTTAAAGAAAAAAATAAAGTTTTTTATATTTATTTTTTTTAACTCATTTTTTTTCTTCAAGATAAGTAGAAATACATTTATATTTTCTATTATTTATTTTCCCTTTCTTTTCTTTAAAATATACTCTAGATAAGGTATTCATTTATCACTGAATAGATCCCAAATAGGGAAACGATGTCCATTTATTTTTTGTAAAATGACAATAACTAATTCTGACATCCGTCGGTGAAAAATGAAAATAATAATTTTAACAACTTAGACCAGTTTCGTTTCACATTGGGAGACGTTCGTCGGGAGACCGACGCGCACCAACAACTACGTTTTTCGTGTGTCGCTGAAGACCGAAATGTATAGCGCACCCAATAAGAATTTTCACATATTGAAACATCGCCGTCGCTCAAAACTGCGACAAACGAGACCCAGTGTGAAAACCACATTTAGTGCGACCTGCGACCACATGACCGTTATTGACTACATAGTCTTGCATTGGTTTTCGACATAATATTAATTTACTATTGTGAATACAAAAACGGTCATATCGAGGTTTTCAAATTCAGTAAAATTAATACTTTTTATTAATATTTACACCTCGACTATATTCATTTTATCATCCAAAACCTCATTTTAAAAACAGCAAAGAAATCTAATTTTATAAAGATGATATGATGTTATACCTCACAAATAAAAATGAGCTTAATAATAATAAATAAAATAAAATTTGATTAAAAAAATAATAAATAATAAAATACATAAAAACTTTCAATATAAATCCGCATTATTCATTAATATACTAAACAAGTTATTTCTTTAAATATATAAGCTATATCAGTGAAAATATTTATCAGCTTTGATAATTTATTTATGAACCTACATAAAAAAAAAAATATATTTTTAAATTTATCAGTCCGTCTTATGTACACTCACGGTATTAAACTATTGATATTTATTAGAATAGTTAATTTATTATAATATAAATATCACTGAGAATATTTTTATATACTAGTCAGTATTGCCTATTAAAAAATATATAACAATATTTACATTATCAGCATATTGCCTATTTATAAATATATTATACAACATAAACCATAATTGTGTTAAAAATAAAATAAGTAAAGAAAAGATCCTTAAAATTTATTTTTGGTACCTATATTAAATATTGTTCAAACTATTCCTCTAATATTCAATATTGTTCAAACTATTCCTCTAATATTCAATATTGTTCAAACTATTCCTCTAATATTCAATATTGTTCAAACTATTCCTCTAATATTCAATATTGTTCAAACTATTCCTCTAATATTCAATATTGTTCAAACTATTCCTCTAATATTCAATATTGTTCAAACTATTCCTCTAATATTCAATATTGTTCAAACTATTCCTCTAATATTCAATATTGTTCAAACTATTCCTCTAATATTCAATATTGTTCAAACTATTCCTCTAATATTCAATATTGTTCAAACTATTCCTCTAATATTCAATATTGTTCAAACTATTCCTCTAATATTCAATATTGTTCAAACTATTCCTCTAATATTCAATATTGTTCAAACTATTCCTCTAATATTCAATATTGTTCAAACTATTCCTCTAATATTCAATATTGTTCAAACTATTCCTCTAATATTCAATATTGTTCAAACTATTCCTCTAATATTCAATATTGATCAAACTATTCCTCTTATATTCAATATTGTTCAAACTATTCCTCTAATATTCTATATTGTTCAACTATTGAACAAGCTGTATTAATATAGAATTATAATTATTACGTATATTTAATATTGTGCAATAATTTATTATCACAATCCCAAGATGCATTATTATAACATTACTATTATTATTATTATTATTATTGCGTAGGTATATTCAATATTGTAAACTACAGCAATACCTACGTACTAAAATATAAAGGTATTATATTTTATTCCAATTCAACTATTCTTTAAGCATAAACTGATGTATGAATAACTAACTACCTAATTTTGATTATTATATTCATTCATTCAGCCTAAAGCGATAATATCTTAAATTAATATGTGTAATTGTGTACCTTAAAAAAAGTTATATAAAAAAATATATACCAAAAATCAGCATTTTATTGATTAGCAACATAACAATTGATAATTTTTGTTACCATTTTAAAAATGTTATCATAATTTATAAAAAAAATAAATTCAACTTAAGAGATATAATTTTAAATTGTTAAAACTTTAAATACGCTAGTAGGGTAAAATATAGGCAATTAAATAAAATGTTTAATTATTTATTTCCTAATGAACTAAAAAGGGATATGTGACAATAGTAAAATTTATTTATTTATTTGCATAAACTAAATTTATATAAAAAAATAGTTAAATTATAAATTTATAATTTTAATAGTTAAATTACATATTGCAGAGATTTACAATACTTACAACATATTATATGCTGCAGAGTATAAGTGTCATATCTCGTATCTCAGTAATATGTTATCGTTATCATCTATACGTATTTGTGAAGCTTATTTTCAAAATATAATTAAAAAAGGTACCTAAGTAAAAGGTAAGTAAGTACATATTGGAAATAAGCTTATTATAATAACAAATCATATTTTAGATAAATTAGATTTATTATATCATTATTAATAATTTATATCATTCAATGTTTGAGCCACCTAATAACAGCTGATTCAGAGAAAATCTAAACAATGTAACAAAAAAAAAAAAAAATAACAATAATAATGTAAGCATAAATTTTTTGTCTTTTATCTTTAAAAAGTAGCAAATTATTTCATTGTTTATTATTATTATATTGTGCTTCTATTATAATGTGACAGCCAACTCTTATTAAGTTCAAAGATGGGTGAACTATATAAATTAACAATTTCATCAAACAGAAGAGAAAATTAGGTAACTAAATATTAATAATAAAATAATTATAACTTCCGTCTTTAAATTTTTAATTTCTTACGAAGTTAAAAATATAAAATAAAGGTAACCTAATTAAATTTTAGCTGTAATAGGTATATTAAAAAATAATGCTAAAAAGAGTAAAATTTAATTTTAAGTTAAAGACTTAACTTTGTACAAACCTAATTAGCAAAAGGTACATTAGACCCCCCCAAAAAAAGTTAATGACAATAAATGTTTTATAGGTACCTATAGTCATTTGTGTAAAGTGTAAAGCATAAACATCAATCAGTTATTACTACTTGGACATCTAAAGTTATTTGTTTATTTCGACGTTGTTGGTTATTCTAACATTGTCTGGTATATGTAGTAGTTTGTAGTATTGGTACTGGTAGTTTTATCAAATCTGTTAAAAACTATTACTATTATTTGGTATTACTAGTAATAATAGATGATGTTAAAGTGTTGCCGCCTTTCTTTAAATTATTGAAAGTTATTATAAAATTTGTAAACAATATGAAATGAGTATAATAAATAATATTATGGTACATAAATGGAAATTGATACAGATGGAGAAATTATAACAAATATAAAATATATGTTACACAGATAAGCAAAGTAAATAAATATATACATATAAATAATTGAAAGGAAATAAAGGATGATGGGTACATAAGGGTTAAATAAATATTGATTATCTTTTTATTAAAATAATAAATTGCTAATTAGTGCCGTTATATATTTATTTATTCAAGAGAATATTTATTCCATTATTTATATTTCGTTGGTTGCTAATTATTTTTTCTGCAGAGTATTTTTATTTTATTTCAGAGTTTGTAGCCACGTTGTATAATTAGGTTAATTAAGGCTATTTATTAGAATTCCTTTTTCCAATTTTTTTTTTTTTTTTGCGTAATTTTTTACGTCGATCTATACGAAAAGACGTAAAAAGCGTGAATGAGGCTTAAGGACAAAGAAGTTGGTGTAGAGATAGTGATTGAATATTTTTCCCAAGTCGGGAACCCTCAAGAGAGGTCAAAAAACAACTGGCCAGACAAGAGAATATTAAGATACAAGGGGGTTAACACGGGGTAGATGTGGGCGGGGCTTAGACCAGGTAGTGGGGGTACCTTGTGAAGTAGGGTCTACGAGGGTGGTTCGACTGTGCTGCTACGCAGGAGTCTGACGGCGAGTAGAGTAACTTAGCACAACACACAACACCCGCTCCCGATATCCAGCATGGCCGGCGGTCGGATTCACTATGACGCCATGTTTGAGACTACGTCCCCCCCTCCACCCGTGACCACGCCTACTTTACCCCCACCACTTTACCCTTAACCCCCCTTGAGAGAGAACTAACCCCGGGAAAATGGGTTTAATTTGTTTTTCACTCCGGGGCCGGTCTATCTCACTCACGCTGCGAGTTATATATCACTCTTCCTCTCGAATATCGATTTCTCCAACTCCCGGCCAACTTGTTTTTGTTACGACTCTTTATTTTTATTTTTATTTTGCGTATTTCCTTTAGGAAGTTGCGCTAATGAGATATCTACGACGGTTTGTGGACACTGGACCGTGCACCAAAATTCATTCTAGAGGTTACAAAAAAATGGGTCCAAATAATTATAACAGCATAAAAGATCATCTAAAACGGTTTCCAAGAAAAAAAAAAAATCAAAATTGTTATCTAGAATACAAATCGTTTGATAAAATCAATTAAATGTCACTCAAAAATTGAATAATTTAATTATTACAGCTGACAATCCTTCAGATAAGAATGCTCAAAACATAAAAAAATAAAAAATACAATAATGTCAGAGCTATTATAGATTGACATTCAAATATTAGGCAGGTTGACATTAAAATGATCCGCAGTTATCAATGTAAGGTTTACAAATAGGTCAATAATCTATAGACATTATCATATTTTATTGAATATTTATTATAATTTTTTTTTTCTGAATATATTACCTACATTACAGAGGATATATTATTTAAAAATGATTGCCTGAAGTTGCGCAGAACTTTTTAACTTTTTCTGTATATCTTTCTTTATTTTTTTACATTTTCAAATCAGCTTTTTTACTTACTTCAAGTTATTATTATTATTTATTTTTTTTACTTTTCAGGAATTTTAATCAAAGATTTAATGCTTCACCCAACCAATAAAATATTTGAAAAAGCGAACATAACAAAACTAAATTTTAAACTAAGCTAAGAATGCTCAAAAAAACTTTTCAAAGCAATCTATACCTAATGTCTACTACCTATAGAGGAAAAGAATTCAGCTATTATTACCTATATAGATTTTTCTAAGATATAAAATTAGTTCAATTGCATTGTCTTATAATTCAAATAATTATTAAAGAGGAAGATAAAAAACATAAAAATGAACCCCACCGACTAGAATCGAAACATGTACCCCTACGGAAGGTGAAAAGAATTCCATGCTGTAGCGTAGCTTAGTGTTTAGAGCATTCTCCGCAAAGTCTAAGAACAGATGTTCGAGTCCCGGATCAGTTCGGGCCGCGTATTTTCATTGTCTTTTCCCCGCCCTCTTTAATTGTTCCAGCGTAAGTAAGTAATTTCAGAGATTTGGGGTTTTTCAAAAGTTTGTTAGTGCGTTTGTCTTACGATAACTAGGCATAAAAAGTTACCGATTTCAACTTAATTCTGCATACTGTTACATCGCAGCATTTGTGAAAAACTACTTATAAAATTTTTAGAATTTTTATGATGGCGGACGACTAAAAAAAAAAAAAAAAAAAAAAAAAAAAAAAACAAATAAATAAATAAAAAAAAATAAATAAATAAAAATAAAAAATTAAAAAATTATCATGACATGTTGTACATAGTTTTAAAGGTCGTTTAAAGGTGACGAGTATAGAAAAAGAACATACATATGGCTTCGAATACAAGACGCACTTTTCCCCCCGTTTTTGCATCGCGAAAATCGGGATGCGTCTTATTTTTGAGGAGCGTTTTATAATGGAAGAATTTTAATATAATATGTATCTATAAAAAACTTTTTTCTACAAACTTCTCTTTAAAGAGTACCGCTAAGATCTTGTTTCTACTTTTTATTTCCAATTCTTTAAATTTTGCCGGGATATCAATGTCCAGCCCCCCTTTTTCATTAATTTTTAGGGATTTTTTTATCGTGTTCAATTTCTGATGAGATCTTGAGTGGAAGGGGTTCCGTTGTACCTATTTATTTCTTGTCAGTTTCAAAACTTTATTTTCAAGATGTAAAAAGGCGCTTCCGCACTATGCCGATCGGCATCATTCGGCTTGTACCGATCGGCAAAGCCGAATTAGTGTGGACGGCTTTGCCGACATGCCGAAAGCCGAACCGAATCGTGCCGAATCCAACCCGAATTGGCTCGGTTCTAATCAAAGAAAGCCGAACCGAACCGAACCGAAGTTCGTAGTGTGGACGTGCCGATCGGCTTTAGACGACAGATAGTTTTCAGCATAAAGTGAGGTCGTAGACTATTTCCTACTACAGTGGGGGTACTCGTGAGATGGTTCGGCACCGATCGGGGCGTCCACACTACTAAAGTAATGTGGACGTCATGCCGACCCGAACGTACTGTGCCGAACGTGCCGACCGGCACAGGCCGATCGACCTCATTAGGCATAGTATGGTCGCGCCTTAACCTTGCTATCTTGTTTGCCAGTATGGTGTTTCTCTTACATCTAAATAAAGATTCAAATGCGCCGTACATCTAAATAAAGATTTTATATTCCAACCAGATTAATGTTATAGACTGCTTAAATTTGAAGTCTGAACAAGTTGGTAAAAAAAAAGATTTTTCCTTTGAAACAGGGTGCGTCTTATATTCGATGTATTACTGTTTTTTCCAAATTGTTGCTTCGAATATCGGAATGCGTCTTATGTTCAATGGCGTTTTATATTCGATGCAATATTCGGTTGTAACTATTACATATTACAAACAATTTATTTTGAAGCCGGCTTTTTGAAAACATAATATGGCCGAAATGTTCTTTATGAGCCACATCACCAGTAATAATAATTGAAAAAGCAAAAGTGAATTCTACATTTCAGAGACATACAATAAGCTTTTTAAAACGTTTATTTGTCTAGCATATAAACTAGCGTAAAAATGATTTTTTTTTTTTTAGTTTTGGCCGACATTTTGAAAACAAATATGGCCGAAATGTGTGTTAAAAAAAGTTCATTTTTATACATGATACCTTTGTTAAATATAATTTTAAAACTCTTTTCATAAGGGAAGAATTTTTAAGTTTTACTCCAAACATTGTTATTTTTACAGGCGTTCTATTCATGCGTCTTAACACTAGTAGGTAATGCCGACCATACATGTACGGAACATTTAATATTATGAATAAATATCACGACGAAGATATATCAGAGACAGAGGTGTAGTTCAATATAACTAAGCAACGTCTTCACACAAAAAATTGTAATAAACAATAGACCGGTTTCGGCAGTTCTAAAGCAGCCTTCTTCAGATAATCTAGGGGTTACTGGATAGACTTCGAAAGTACAAGTCATTACACTTGTACTTTTTTTTATGTTCATGTTCTATATATATATTTATAAAGCCAGCCACACACGTTGCGGTATACGTGACAGGTACAGGTGACCCGGAGCGTGGTTCATCATAACTGTGCAGTTTTGTCACATTTTGATAGCACACACGCTCCAGTTTACCTGTACAGGTTAACTGCACACCAGCACAGGTGAACCTGTACAGGTTATATAATAAAGTTCAAGAGTAATCACTAGTATACTTTTAAAGTCTATATACAGTAACCTCAAGATTATCTGAAGAAGGCTGCTTTAGAACACCCGAAACCGGTCAATTGTTTCTTATATCTGGGGGCACGGCAGTGCCCCCGCCAAGTCGAGCACAGCCGTACCATCCTTTACTCTTTACTAGAACCAACTCACGGCAATTTTGACCCCCCCTATATTATCCTTTTGAAGACACTTAGATATATAAAATTAATTTTAATTTAAAGTTCATGAAAAACTGAACCGGAAATAAAAATTTCACACCTCTACCCATAGTAGTTCATAAGATATATGAGCCCAAAGTTTTGTTATTGCGTCACTCACTCACTCATTATAATTCTAAGGCACTTCTAACAATCCTAGAAACTTGAAATTTTGTATATAGGTAGAGTTAATTGTACAAATAAAGGAAAAATTAAAAAATCCGAAAAAATTGGTTATTTGTTCCTTTAAAGGCTAATAGAAAAACCGCGTATTCAAAATATTGTAAAACATTTAAAAATTGTAAAAAGCGCCACTAGAGCTACCTAGTGGAGAATTTTAAAATTGAAAAGTGATTTTGAGAACATTTTTTTAGTTTGATTTGACAGTATAGATTAACTGTTACCTTAAAGTGCAAATATATTCACTCCAGATCGAAGAAGTTATACGAAAGATTACAAGATCAAAGAAAGAAAAAAGACCTAAGAACAATCGAACAAGAACAAAGATAGGAAACGAAAAATTGTTTAGAGCCTGAAGTCCTAACAAAAACACTAGTGTAAAAAAATAAGCCTCGCGTATAAAGTAGTGAGATCATAGGTTTAGCCAAGTCTCCTACTGTCCGAGTAAGTTCCACTAGGCCTAATTTATCCAGTGCAAGAACATGATGTTTGTCTGTTCCCCCAAAGAGGCTAAAATTAAATGCAGAGTTGTATACAAATTCGTATCCTTGTGCTGCGACGCTCGCAAAATGTCGTTCTTCAGAATGATAGGAAATGCTTCTATTACATTTGGTAAGCTCGCGGTAAGCAAAACAAATTTGTAATTAGAGTATTGTGTGGTAAAGGGTTAACATAACGAAAGAAAGAATCGAGTGGAACTAAAAAAAACGTGCACACAAACCACGTTCTAATCACTCAACAATAAAAATTCCACAAAATATACTTTTTTTTACATTATTTTTAAAAGCCACTTTATTACACTCTGAAATATATATCAGTCAAAATGAAGTTGAAGTTTTGTTTTTATATAGATACAAAATATATTAATTGTAAAAAAAGACAACTTAATATTAAAATAAAAATCGGCTGGACCACTTTAACTATTGTGCGTGTTATATCAGCACATTAAAGACACCATTGCTAGAAATTACCAACGATATGCTTGATTCTCAAAGATTTTGAGATTTAATAGTTCCCACACTAAAGACTATATTATTGCCAGAAATAATAGCAATATTCTCGATTACAAAGATTTTAAATAACAAGATACATACCGATGCCAGAATTGCTAGAAATTGAAAACAATCTCTTCAGAAATAACCATGTTTTGCTATTAGCATTATTGCTTAGCAATAACAAAGCCTCTCTGACCATGCCAGTGGACTAGAACTATAGAAATGAGGACAACTAGGACCGCCCCGCGTCATTGATTCGCCATAACTTATTTAGAAACAACCATTTTCCTACATGTTCATATTTTTATTTAAAGAATATAGCGTAACAACTCTTTCTGTTAAAAAAAAAAAATACTGCTCTTGAAACCCATTCATGAAATAAATCGTAACGTAGAAATATACGATTAAAAATATTTTTCATCAAATTTCTTGCGTCAGTATAAACAATATGACAAATCACACCCTAAAAAAAATGTTAAAATATGATGAAAATAAATGAATTAAGCTAAATCCTAAAATGTATGCCACCACATCTATGTTCAAGCTAGTAATCGCATAGTTGATTTTATTTATTTATTTATTTTTTTCATGTACGTATAACTACGTTAAAATACGCGCCTATTCATCCATATTACATTCACAAATAAAAGAAAGAACCTTAGTTAAGTAAACATTTAAAATACCTTCTATTAGTGTGGCACATAGCTTCCTCGCGTCCTATCGCTTTTACTTTAATGCTCTTACGATCCAAAATTGTCCAATTTATTAAACATTTCCTCAATTTGTTCTTACAAATCTATCAAAATTCTTTATGAATAGAAGTACAATTTAGCAAAATTTAAAGAGCGTAGACGGTTGAAATTAATCTGGCACTACCTGAAGGCTACTTTTGAAAAACCATCCAAATTTCTTAAAAATTAGATGAATACTTTCATCTAATTAGATGTAAATAAATGTATGCTTGGTGTGCACGTGGGATAGAAAGAAATAGGCGCAGAAGATTGGAACAAATGGGACCTATCATGACCTACTATCTATTTTTTTAATTCAAATTGGACAGAGTAGTTTTTAAGATACTAAGATATGTTTGTCTGTAAAAATTGAACAATAGGGAGAGACAAAGGATCAAAAATGCTCCTCGATCCGATATCTAAACGGATTAGAGACCATTTTTGAAATGGGAGACAAATAGTTTCGTTTTTCAGAACGTTCACTTAGCTTCCGTTGCCTTCGGTTCGGTAAGCTAAAATTAAATTGGACGATACTGTTCCTACCAAAATTTCTCAACTACGAATACATAATAACTTGGTTCAGAGTTTTCCATTTATCAATTATTTTGAGTTTTCGAACGAGCGTAAAAAGTTATATTATATTAGGATTTCAAAAGTTCTATTGTTTGTTTCTCTAATGATAACTGGCGTAAAAATTGACCGATTTTAACGAAATTTGTCACGCAAGTGCAATTCAGCATTTTCGACAACTGTGCAGTTTTTGGGAAATTTCATAATTTTCAAGATGGCGGCCAATATAGTGGACGACTAAAAGGTGGAGCAGAAGATGTTGGGGTACAAGTTGGAGGCGCTACGGGAGGCCCCTGGTGGCTGCCTGGGGCGTACCAGGCAATTATAAGGTAAACCGAGGAGAAGACACTGTAGGTATTTCGACCCCGACGTCCAATCGGGGGCGTCGCTAAAATTCAAAAACCGAACAAAGTTTCAAATTTTAGGCGCCGCCCCCGTTTAGGTGCGTCTGGGTTAAAATTCCTACAGTCTCTTCTCGTCGCGGTTTACCTTACAGTTATATTAATACTGGGGGCCCAGCAACCTACTTAACAGAA
>KZ651608.1:292353-305046 GCA_001010745.2 Gerris buenoi | reverse complement strand
GGGGGGGGGGGGGGGGGGGGGGTCTTTTGATGTACATCAAAAGTGACATCCTACTTTTAAGAATCTACATAAATTTAATTATGCAGATGCTATAGCGTGTTTGTTTGTCAATTTGAACCGGTGACAGCATATCTAATGGAACAGTAATAATGTAGCACGTACAGTCTCCGGCAGGATGCCTCTAGACTTGACAACAAGGTAACATTAGCATCATTCCTGAATTCCAATCTACATATCATCTTTTTAAAAATGATATGAAGTTTGTTACAATTTTGTTCCAAAATAATTAGAAAAGTTCCATTATCAAAATAATTAGAAAAAGGTGATACGTTTTCTAAACGAGTGATGTTATCATTTAAACCCAGAAGGAATCATTTTAAGAATCACAAATTGTAAATCAACATGTGTACAACCTTATGTTTCCACCATTAATTTAGAAGTGCACAATCCGGATATAGAAAATAGCCCAAAAAAAGGATAACCGCAACTTTAGAGCAATTAATATTTCACATTCGTGTGGCAACTATAACATAGAGTTGAGAGGAGAGAGTTCTTATTTAGTAGTCTGCACAACCCGGATATAGAAAATTGCCCAAAAATATACCCAACCGTAACTGTAGACTGTAGAAAAATTAATATTTTACATTCGTGTGGCAACTATAACATAGAGTTGATGAATTTACTTCAACCTAATGTATTCTAAGCTCCAACTAAGGTTCGTACTAAAACATCCGTAAGCCTGTAAAGATTATGTCTTTCAAGATGATTTTGCAGTACAAATTAAAAATGGAGAACATTACACAACACAACGACACGAATTTCAAAAAAAAAAGTCAAAAGGTTGCATTAAAAAACAGCTGTAATCTGTGTCATTCACTACCAGTAATCCCCATTGCACTCTCCACGGTCGTAGAATTACAACCGAAGAGAAAAAGCAAAGTTAATGGTCCCCGCATAAGGAGATCAGAGAAAATACATACCGAAGATTTCAATGGATCTTTTTCTTCTGAGGGTTGAGAAAGCAGAGAAGGCATTTGAAATATTTTAAAGAACTTTTTCCCGGAGCTTTAGAAAAGAGAAATGAAAGACAGACTTTGACAAAGAAAAGGGAGCATTTGCAACGCCCTTAATCTTAGCTACCTTAAAGACAGATACAAAGAGCGAGCTCGTTGAATAGCATGCGAGAGAGATTCGTTGCAAAGAAACTTCGGACGACAATGCCAGGCAAGAAACTCTCTAAACACAGGTGCGACTTGAAGACGAATAAAATATGGCCGACGTTAGCTCACTCTGCAAGCTTTACCAACAAGAAGATTGAAGCAAAGTTGGTACAACAAATATTGGAATAAGACGACGAATAAATATGACATTATTGTTTTCCGATCTTACCGAAGATAACGGAAGCTATCATGTGCGATTGATTGTTCTAAAGGACGAACATTTTTTATGTCTCTAATTTCATAATTTTCAAGACAGAAATCCATTTCAGACATCAGGGTACATTTTTGGTTCCGTGTCTGTCCTTTGGTCCATCGCTTTTTTTGTGAACCAACATTATCTTAAAATTATTTGTCCAAAATTTAATGACAGGTTATATAAGTGACCCATTGTTTCTCCCACATAAGTTTCAACCTTTTAAGCCACAGATTAATTTCAACCGTTTGCGTTTTTTAAATTTTGCTAAATTGATCCTGTAATTCGTGTAATAAAGTAAAACAATTTTGACAGATTTAAAAAACGGGGGGGGGGGGTTAATAAATTTTATAAAAATAGGTAGTAAAAGCATAAAATTATTAAAGTATACGAAATAGGACGCGAGGAAGTACGAGCCACACTATTTGGCAGACTATTTTTTTAGTAGGGAACATTATATTTCCCATTTTTACAGAATGCTGTTCCATACATGAACGTACTTACATATTTTTTATTTTTACTGATCTACATTCTTCGTCTAGTACGCCATTGTCTTGAAAACTGACGTCTTGCTCTGGGACAGATCGTGCAACGACTCAACATAGAAGGAACAATGAACAAAACTAAAAGGCGGCTGTCCCAATTATAAAGCTGTAGAGGAGGATAAAGACTAGTTTTATAGAACCTGATCGAAAAAACCCAAAACAGTAACATTCAGTACTCAATACATATAGCAACATCAACACTGTTTATATAACCTCAAAATGCCTCCATTTATTTTAATAATTAACTTTAACGAAATTAGTTATTAAATTCCATGCATGCCATTTAAAGTTTCAATTATACATTCCAATTTAATTGGGAATTGGTAATTTCATTTGCAATATTTGACAAGGTATGTGAATATTGAGAAGGGTGGTAATTATAATAATAATTTATTCACAACACAGTACTTCATACGTGTAGTTCGAAAAACTAAAACAAAATGGATGTTATAGGTATTAGGTATGTACATATTATGTATAGCTAACTGTCAACCTCTATTCAAAGTTTTACAATCTTACTGTAACTTCTTTCAGTTTCTCAATTTGAGCCCCCATATTTATCGAACAATCTCTCACGTGGTAATCAGTTCAGTTCCAGTGAATAAATTAAAACACGTGACTAAATCACGTGTTTTGGACTTAGTTTCTTTGTTCAATTTATTTGCTTCAGATCATACCTAAACATAGTGATATTTTTTTTTTTTCTCGCCAAATTTAGAATTGCCAATCAACCCTGCTGTTCAAATGTCAGATAATTGGACGAAAGGCTGGTCGTTTGACACCAAATTCCGTAATCGCCATTGCAGATCAAAGTATCGCCTTTTAACTATTAAGGTGTATTTTCCTACAACTCGTCTGAAGCGAATGGGGTGTTTTCCTAAAACGCGGCTGGCGCAATAACTTTCTCTTTAGTCTGATTCCATCGTGGCTACTTCGTTGACATTACAGAAAAAAACTTTTAAGAGCTTATTTGCTTCTGGAGGAAGCCGCAGACGAAGAACTAATTATGCTCGAACTCTCGAAGGGGAATCCTCAACGGCCATTATACTCAAATCCACGCACTTTTTGAGGCTATAGCCTCTAACCATATATATATGGTTCCTATACGCGGTAGACTTCATGTCTTAAGGAAATTTGGGACTTCTTCACTCAAGCGGTCGTCCTCTTCATCACTAAAAACTACTTTTTTTCCTGCCATTGTGAACAAAAACCAACAACTAGAAACAGATTTTTACAAGAAGAGTAGAAGCCAAAGTACGAGCCGCAGGAGGATTTGCGGCTATACTGGTCTCTGAATACTTCGCGCTTAGAAAAACGCGCTTTAGAAAAACACCCCTATTGATTTGTGCTAAAGCATTACCCCGCGTCTGACGCGTTGCAGGAAAACATCCCTTTATAAATAGTTAATAAATAAAAAAAAACGTGTGGTAAGCTTTAAGAAACAATCCGAAGAAAAAGAACAAAGAAATTGATGAAAGGAATATACATATTTACTGAATGGTTACTCTTTGCCCAAGTTTGGAAATACTAAACAAATTGCTAACCGCAGGCAATTATCAATGAAATGGTTCATCGTTTGATTTTAAAAAGGAAATTACTTAATAAGAATCCCAACTTACTAGGAGTTATTGTTATTACAATTCCGTAAGTGGATATAGGTGTAATATTTCAGGATTAGTTAAACTCAACTATTGAACACCCACCGAACAATTTAATAAAAAGTTAAGAGATATAAAACAATATATATTTCTTTCTTTGAGATAAGAAGGTTTAATATGTTTTAATAGAGGTACTGGGTGTAGCAGCGATAGTACCAAGACAAGGCTTAAGACTCTGGTTTTATATAAGAGATCTGCAGTGCGGCGGCTCTGCATCTAGGCGAGAAGGTTGCTCCGCATTCACTTTAATAGCATTTCCTAGCAGCAATCCCCTGTACAACTCTAATCTACTTCTAACAGCTAGCCGAATTAACACCAGTACCTTCGGAGAGACTTCTATTCTTTCTAGCTCTAGCCAACATCCAAGAAAAATCCCTTTAAATATAAAACTTCTAGAGTCAAATAACGGTGGAAGAATAAAAAACTGTTTATATCGAACGCTTGCATGTAAGACTGGCATGGAAAACTTACAAAAGAAATACAATTTCCATTATTTATTCCTATAAATGCTTATTACCGCAGTCTTCTTATAATACTAACTACACTAATACTGTATGAACTAGAAACTAAAAAGAGGAATCATGATAAAATAAGAAAATATAGTATTGATAGTTCTAAGATGGACTGATGGACGTCACAAACTAGAAGTAACTGTATCCATTTGTAAAGAAGGTGTTTCAAAATAATCCATGTTAGTTTAGGTATAGAAAGATAAACACATTTGCTTTAATTATGCCGTTATTTCTCAAAATAAAGAGTTTACTCAAATAAATAATCTTTACCCAGAGTAGAGACCTAGAGTATATCAGTGAATCGTTTCTGGTAATTTTACAAAACCAAAACTAACCAGAAGATAGCGTCAGTGCTGGGACGATCGTTTCTATAACTTTGGTTGACGGGACAAAAACACTGATCTAAACGAACAAATTCCGCATGCTCTCTGATAATCGTTTCTACCATCGGTTAACTAATAGATAGTTGAAGACTACCTCTCCAATCAACCAGACCTAAACCAGTCAAAAAATAGACAAAATGAAAAATTGGTTTAGGGATGTTTTTTATGAAGTGGAGCATCAGTAAACCACTATCAGTAAGGAGGATTACCGATCATGAAGTGAATCTATAGGATTAATTTAAATATTTTTGAAAGGATTCTCACTCCTCTCTCTTGAGTTTCCATCAGAAAACAGCCAAGACAAGGACAGAGTTCATGTTAGACTTGTTTATTTGGAAGATTCCCTTTCCTAACTCAAATTATCAAAGGTACGCCATGTTTGACAATCCGCTCAACCTCATTAGGGCGTAGATTTTTTTTCAGCAAAGCTCCCTAAGCTCTTTTGATATTGTGCTGGAAATGTTTGGAAATATCAAGAAAAAGATTATATAAAAAATAGGCCATTTAGATATTCCTATGAAAAAATTAATTGTTCATAAGAATATTGCAAAACTGTTTTTCCTTAAGCCCGTAAAATCGAATACATAGACAATTTCGTTTTTATCGTCCCAGATTTTGAGGAAATTAGTTCCTCAAAATCTGGGACGATAAAAACTATATTCTTACAAAACAATTAAAAACACGAACAGGGCTTAATTAAACATTTTTGTAATTATGGTTTATACATCTTTTGATCAAAGCTTAAAAAGGCAGTAATCCTTTTTTTGCGAGACTTTTTTTTAATTATTAATTAATAGTAAACTTTTATGTGTAGCTGTAGCTTTTATGATACACCATCCATTGAAACAATGGTGTCAAATAAAGATTTATTTTTCCTTGCCTAAACTTTAGTTGCCCTCAAACAGAAAAACAGGACAGGAAGAGGAAGAGGAAACGATAGTGGTCAAAGGAGTGATATAAATTGAGAAACCACTTCAGTCATGAATATTTTCAACGTTCTGCGCAAAACGGAACCACCAGAAGACTATACATAAACTTTCTCAGAGTGAAAGTTTTTATTAACTATTGGAAGTAGTGCGACCCAACACTAATATGCGTGAAATTATTCCTGCAACTAAGAGACTTTACAGCACATTGAGATTCCAATCTTCTGGCATGGATTTGGAATGGAAGATCGAATAAATTCATGAGGGAAATTGATCAAAACCCTCCTAACGGCAAAGCGCCCTCTTCAATCACTTGCGTAAATCAAACATTCCATCAATCGCCGTCAATGATTGGCTCAAGCGTCAAAAGGGTTCCTAGGGTGACCAGTTTCTATATATAATAACCTATTATTGTGTTGAATCAGGAAAGAACAAGCACAATAAATTGTGCAATAAACTTGACAATAAATATTTAAAAAAGCATAAAGTATACCAACCGAAGTAACAATCGTAAACTTTCCAGAAATAAAGTCCATTTTAATGAGAAGGAATTGATGCTCTACATTTTTCACCACAGTCTTGAATTAGAAGCTAGCTCTAGTTTTTCTAATCATGGAATATCTATCCCGTCAACATGATATATTCTTTGTTAAAATAGGTTTTCCCAATAAACTCTTAGTTATAAAATTGATAATACACACACACACACGTTAAAACCTTACTGTGGAAACGCGTAACAAGATATTATGGTGCAAATGTCAAATCCATTATTACCTATAGTCGCTAAAATATGTTTGGTGTTAGATTTCTTCACTAAATTCCATTCGAACGGTTTAGGTGCACGATTGTAAGCAGTAATTGAATGTCATGTCAGATATTTTAACAAACACGTCAAGAACAGGTTTAGTATTGCGAATGAGAAATAGAAAACTACAGTTAACCCAACACAAGCAGATCTTCTTGTATTGAAGAAGGTCTTATCAAGACAAAAGTCTCACCTCTTTATAAAGACGAACCATCACTATAATTCTAATAAAGCAATGATACAGTGGGTGTGCGAGGCGCTAACCTCTTATCCCTACCAAACCCCCTACTTAATAGATTTAGCTGTTAGAATACTGTCATAGTCATACCACACTAACATAATAATGCATCAAATACAAGTCATTCATAGAATCATTTCACAATAGAATCTGGCATTGCTGAAACATATCTCTACCAAACCCCCTACTAAATAGATTTAGCTATTAGAATACTATCAAAGTCATACCAAACTAACATAATAATGCATTAAATACAAGTCATTCATACAATCATTTCACAATAGAATCTGAGCATTGCTGAAAGATATCTCTACCAAACCCCCTACTAAATATATTATATATATTTAGCTGTTAAAATACTTTCATAGTCAATAGTCATACAACACTAACATAATAAATAAGACTTCAAATACAAGCCATACATAAATTCATTTCACAATAGAATATGAGCATTGCTGAAACTTATCTTTACCAAACCCACTACTAAAAATAGGCTTTGCAGGGCTGATAGAATACAGTCATAGTCATACCATACTAACATAACAATATGTATATCAAATTTAAGCCATAATGGAATTATTTCATAATACAACCTTCACTTTCTCATTGCTGAAATATTTGATTGTTCTCTTGCATCTTTAATTAAAATTCTCTTGCAAGCTTTAATTAAAATTAGGAATTAGCTTTAAATAGGATATATTAGAGCAGTGACTGCAATGACAATTTTTTTGAAAGCAAATATACAATATTAAGATATGAACCGTAAGTGGAGGACATCTTAAAGCGTTGAAATAAAAAAGTGTCCACGTAAAAAATATTTAATACAATGAGAACAATACAATGAGTACTTCCTATCACTATTTTGCTTAAATTAAACAAGGTAAAAGTACCAAATGTTTTCAATATTTAAAAAAGGACAATAATATTCAACCATCTTTATGATAAGAGATAAAAAATTATCCCATGAAAAGCTTAGCTTAACTTCACTAAATTTTAGCTTTTACCTTTAAAGTAAAAGTAAAACTCCACTGAATCTTAGATTTAAGAATATTAACAATACTACGGGTTATCTTCACATGAAAACACTTCAAAATTAACAATTCTAAATAAGACCATGACCTTACAACCTTTTTACAAAAAACAAAAAAAAACACGTGTGTTAAAAAGAACCAAGCCGAAAATAACAATAATAATGATAATAATAATAAAGAAGAATTACATAATGCATCAACTATCGTAATTTCATCGGAAACAAGATAAGATAAGAACAGGCGCCGTTCCTAACAAGCTTTGTTCCGATTCAATGACGACGAGACCAAAGAAGAAAAACAAAATCTCAAGCCTAGGATGATAAACAAGGCACAATAACGCATTATGCATTCAACAAAGCAACAATGGGGGGCTTGTGACGCACAAATAGTAAATAGACGACGACGCAACCCACGGATACCCCATGACTATGACTACTAACAATCTAAGAGTCATGGCCACACAATCAACAGCCACGGGACATGCAACACCAAACAGTCAATAGCCCGTAATACATTTGATTTTATAATATTAAAATTCTTCTGCCATTCTCTCTACTTGCTTGGTTCAAAGGACCAGTCACCACTCTGAATATGCATGAGAAGCATTCTATGCAACTAAAGTAAACTACTTATTATAAGATTGATTAGATTTATAGGTTATTATTATACTGGAGTGAAGAGAAAGCAAAAAAAAAACTTAATTTCTCTATTTCATGGAAAAAAATGGAATCATGGACTTTCTTTTGGGCATTGAAGCAACACATCAACATTTTTGGAAGTGTAGAAAATCAGTATAAATTTGTCAAATTGATACAGTAGATGGATATTAATAGATGTGGAATTAATCCATTTTTGATTATCATTTGGCCCGCTAGGAGCTCTGATATAATTTTATTCAAAATTTAGAAAGGAGATAGAGTGCTTTAGTAAACTTCAGCACTTCTATCGGCGAAATATAGTACTACAATGAATACAAATGAAAACCTCTCTATCTCTTACTATATTTCAACCCCATGGCACGATGTTTAAGAAGAGCGTCTTTCTGTAACAAAGTCAAAATATTATACTATAAAGGAAAAAGCTATTGACCTCCTGTTAAATCATAACTACCTGGTACGATATTTCTCCTCCAGACCTGCGTAGCAAAGTAATATAATGAGCGTACTCGGAATCGGAACTAGCCTGAAACCAAGGTCTAAACAAAGATATACTATTATGTGGTGAGTTCGAATCCCAGAGAAGAGACAAATTTTCACACTGATCACATAGAGTATAGAAGTGTAAAGTTGTCAGATTCCCTATCCTGCGTAATAACCTAAATTATGTGTTGATTGGGTCAAAGAAAGACAAAAACCCGTTTAATGTATCTAATTTATTTATGGCTAGAAGTGACGTCTGTCGGTCTAGGTAGCCGGACAATACGGTTAATAAGAGTTGAAAAGCAGACCACATGACACCCATAATCAATACTAGAAAGTCAGTGGTAGAACAGTCTGTTAAGTCCTGGTCGCTCGTAAGACGTTGCAGGGATTTCTTTTTATATTAAATAAATATCACAATGACCAATATTTAAATACTGACTAGCCCCGTCCGCTTTAGTGTTCACTGTTCACGGTTTATATGAATCAGATATTTAATTCAAAATACCATACTTTTTACTATAGCAAGCTCCTGACTCCCAGAAACAATTAGATACGAAGATTACATATTACTTACATGGTACGATCCCCGCATTTATTTGCTTCTGTCTAGGAAAGGAATTAGGAAACTAACTGTCTGCTCAGACATATTCCAACTATATTATATGTACAAAAAAAAAAAAAAAAAATCGTTGGAAATAGATTTCAAATATAAAATCCCATTATTCTAGAAATATTAGTGAGGATCAATGACAAGAATTCAAACACCTAAGACCAGATGTATAAACCTGAAATTTATGAACTGAAGTTAAAGTTATAAGAACAAGAAAAGAACATTTACTAAGGCAGCAAAGAAGCTTGTGTGATAGTATAAATAAGAGATAAACGAAACGTTGGAAAAAGGAAAAAAATTGGACAACATCCAAAGGTAGGTTATTATTTTTGTGGGTTCTGTCAAAAATCGATATCACTTGGTCGCCCTGATTTTTATTTTCATCTTTATATTTACTTCCCTGTTCTTTGAACGCACGTGGATGAAAAGCAAATATGCCGACATTCACCAATAAAACAAACGGTTGATCGGTTGACCAAAACCACCGCTTTTGCTTTTGCAAAAAAATAAATTCTATATTCGCAATGTAAACGTTACTTTGTTTTTTAAAATATAGTCTAGATTTTTTGCATCCTGTTGCTGCTGATAAAAGTAGCAAATACATATTAAAAAAAACCTTTTATTCGGTTATCCAAAATTGAGTCATTCAACGGCTTCTTTGTTACCATATTTATTCAGTCTTTAGAACTCAATCGTAACTAATGCAAGAGAAATGATACTGTATAGACTGCAAACGAAGTCTTTAGAACTAAGGCCGCTCCCTGACTTGTCTGTGCGTCTTTGCGGTATTGCTGTACTCGGTACGCTCAGTAGTAGTTCGGTACAGATTCTTTACCAAGTTCCTAAATTTTATTGAGTCCTCCTAGACTAGGATGGTATGAATGCGCGGGATGGGAGTCAGTACGAGTAATCTGATGCAAGAGAATTATACTGCATAGACTGTGTAGAAGAAGTCTTAAGAACTCAAACTTAACCTAACCTTAACCTAAAGCAAGAAAATGTATAGACTGTAGATTAAATTTTAAGAACTCAATCTTAACCTAAAGCTAAAGCAAGAGAATTCACAGACTGTATAGATGAAGTCTTCAGAATTCAATCATAACTAAAGCAAAAGATAAAAGAAGAGATACAAAAAAACCCCCCCCCCCCCCCCAAAAAAAATCATGTTATCCACTAGATATTATAAAAATGTAGTATTGCTAGGTAAACGCAGATATCCATGCTTTTCTCCGTTCATTAAATGACAGAATTTAATTTCTAATCATTTATTTATTCATTCATTTAAGACTAGTGCATAAATGATAATGGATTTTAATAAATTAATATTAATCAGCTGTATAGATTTCATAACAACAAACGATTGATAAGAAACAAACGATTAATAAGCTTCTAATTAAGATAAAAAAATAATACATACAAATTAATTTAATATCATGAATTAATTACAAAATAAGAATTTGAGTTTAATAAAATCAAACTCGAACAGATTCTAGTAGCATTTAAGACTTTGAAATCGTTATATTAGCAACATTTCAAAGGATTCCATCAAAATATTATCTGCCAATTAATGTGGCACATACATAGCTTCTTAACGTCCTATCACTAATATGATGTTGCTTTTACGACCCATTAACCCGGGCGTTCATTGAGACGCAGACGACTCAGGTCAGGCCAGCATAGCTTTCTTTTCAACCGCAGAATTATACGAGACATAGCGGATTGAGACGCCATATCCACTAGCGTTAGGTAAGCCAGTGTGGTGTGTCAATTCGAGTGGTTTCGTATATTATCTGTGGTTAAAAACAACTGTGCTGTCCTGCCTGCGTCACTTAAGTCTCAATGTGCGTCCGGGACGAATTTGTAATGCAATTCATTAGCGTCATGTATTTAATCCTTCCCCCACTTTTTTTTTAATCTGTCAATTTTTTCTTTTACATTTATAAAAGTACATATAAATTTAGCAAAATTTAATGTGCATAGACGGTGAAAGAGAGTACGATCTGATATTAATATGGGATCATCTCTTCGTCATTAGCGATAAACCATTTTTTTCCAAATTTCTTAAAAATCGCATGAGTTCTTTTAAAGATATAATGTTTTTTTAAAAAAACCAATGGTGACCTACCATCCAAATTTCATAAAAGTTCGCAAAAATGTTGAAAAAGATTTCTGTAAAGGGATATTCAATTCAAATCATTCAGAATGATCTCAATGCTTCCATTACTTGGAAGCTACAAAGCTTGGAAGTAAAACAAATTATATATATTTCGTTAATTTTAAAATACTTCAGTGACAAAGTAATGGACTATCCACAATCTTTTAATATAATGTAACTTAAATCAAATTATCATTATCATTAAATAACGTCTACGGGAAACATACAGAGAAAAAATAGACTCCAGCGCCGGGATTTGAACCACGGGCCTCTAAATTTCCAGTCTAGCCCTCTAAATATCCAATCTAGCGCTCTACCAAATTAACAGGCCCGTGGTTCAATTCAATTCCCGGCGCTGGAGTCTATTTTTCTCTGTGTGTTTCCCGTAGTTAATGATAATTATAATTTAAATTAAATTAAAATTTAATCCTTCCGCCTTCCGTAGTATGAATACTACCAAAAACGTAAAAATGAATTTATAATGTAACATAGCCAGGGTCAAATGATATAAATATTAGGTTAGGTTGACAAAATTCCAGCCTAAAAAACGGTAGATCAGAAAATAACCAACACCAAGATAAACTGAGAAGAAATATATCAATACACAATCTTTCAATAAATACAGAGGTGTTAGTTGGTACAACTTATTTGATATATAAAATATATAAATATAATTATGACTAGTATGAGTAAAGTGGTCGGAACCCCCCATCCTGTAATGACCCATTAAGCTGTCGAACGGGACTAATATAAAAAAAAAAAAAAAATGACTAGAGAGGTTAATAGAAAATATCACAACAATATTGTCAAATGTGAGAAGGAAAGGTAGGAACAAATAGACAACTAGAACAGTTTTTAGAATTTATCAATTATCTACATAAAAACATAAAATAATATATTAGAAGTAGAACAAGAACAGGACAATACATTTCACTTTTTCGGTCTAGCAATAAAGGTACAAAATAACAAACACAATTTCAAACTTCATAGAAAAAAAAAATTAAATTGGAGTGACAATACTGTTTTGTTACTTTCTACTGACCTCTATAATTATAATTATGAAGTAGATCCAAAAATATTTTACTCAAAACAACCAATTATTTGTATAGATTTAGAATAATTTTTATAATAATTATCTTATCGCATAAAAGGATAGAGAGAAGACGGAATAGACGATAATTCAAATTTTAAATCATTAGGCATAAATAAGACCAAGAATATTAAGAAAACTATACTGACTTCCTAGTTTGTCTGGTGCCACAAACACACACACAC
>KZ651608.1:276661-290536 GCA_001010745.2 Gerris buenoi | reverse complement strand
GGGGGTATGGCCCCCCCTGGCTACGCCTATGAGTACATCCGTCATTTATTAATAAAAAAAAGATAAGCATCCTTGGTTCCCAAATTCTTTAATTGGATAACAGTTATTGTTCAAGATAGTATGATAATATCTTAATTATTAATTAAAGATATAGACCATTAAAAGTAAACATGTACTGTTCTAAATTCAACAACTGTTTTGCAATTATAATCATACTAAATACCTTTTCAAAATTGGAGAAATTTGTTGGTTTCATACATTTTAAAGAGTTATTAATAGCGACTATATTTTGAATTAAATAATCATTAAGAAGCAGTAAACGACCTTTGGACAATTTTTTTATCACCCTCTTAAACATTTTGTAGCCTGCAACACGTTTTTTTTTTCGTCGAGAGTGCATTTTAGATGGATTACCTGGCTAAAATCGTTAAACTCTGCTGACGTAGCAAGACATTGACCGTTCCAAAGAACCCTCTAATTATACGTACATCATTCACAGTGGCATTAAAAAAGCATTGAACATGACAAGCAAGCCATTAAATAGACAGTAAACTTACGTCAAATATAACGCACCAATGCTTTTACCCAAGGCCTTTTTCAGCTTGAATCAACAACGATGACAACTCATAAAGAACTTGGGGATATTATGCTGTTTGAGACGGAGAACGGAAGAGTTCACAACAGAAATAGTATTTGCTCTGAGTTAAGAGCGAGTCCTGGATTCTTAAGTAAACACAACTACTGACACCCAACATCAAAAACAAAGTCAATATTTAATCCCTTATCGTAAATCCAAAATGGATTTCTTTGTTAAATTCAACGGGAGAATGTTTTAAGGAATACGTTATTATTGTCGATATTGAGTAGTCTTTACTTTTTCATATTCAAAGTATATATGTTTAGAGTTTAGACGTAATGTATTCTCATCATGAAAGATGTTTAGTTCAATAACCAAACAAGACATGCTTGTCTTCACACCACAAATTTTTGTGTGAAGACGTTGTTTGGTTATTGAACTACACCTCTTTAATGATAAGTCGTTATCATACATTGGAGAAAAACACAGTTGAGGTGCGTTATATATACATTGCCATCTTTGTAGAGTTAAATGGACGTTTTAAGGTATAGAAATGTTACATTTTATGTTAAACTTAAAGAAACAAATTAATTCGTTTATCACAAAAAAACTGAATTAAATAAAGTTTCGACCACTTCAATTGGTCTTCACTTTTAATTGTGATTTATAAAAAAAATAAACTGTTATACATTCCTATTTAAATTATATTCGCGAGATAGTGTGGTACTATTAATATGAGGGGATTATAATCTACTATTTGCTATCACGCGAAAAACATTACAATTATTTTACTAAACGAGAATAGTTAGATTCCAGGTGCCAGGCGTCACAGAGTTTACGATTAGAAATTGAAATTCACATCTGAAAAAGCATTTTTAATGTTAACGTTCTGATTGTTTGATTTTTTTATCCATGGTGTGTGCGATTAGACCTTGATGTCTCACCACGTCACTGTTTCAATTATATTTTATTTATGTATGCTTACATCGTTTTTAGTTCTTAAAGAGATCTTAAAGAGGAACTGTCTCCTTGGAATTAACTTCCCAACTTGGTATAAAACGCAGTCAGGGCTCAATTCTCCTCATTATTATTACGATTGCCTTACAATTTTTCCCTGTCCTTCAAACTCGCATTTGTTGAATAATGTTATTTATTTGATCCAAGAGTTCAATTTATCACAACCAAAAACCTGAGGTGGATAAGCATAAGCAATGTTGTTACGAAGTTTCAAAAGGACCGACACGAAATAAGAAAGAGAGACAAAAGCTCGAAGGAAATCGCATTGCGGCAATAGGATTAAATTTCCAATTTCTCAAAATCGTCTTCTTCATTAAAAAGGCCCTTTCTGAATTTGGCACTGGGTATAAATTTAACAAAGTATTTTCACCGTCAGGAGATATATTAAACTCCTGCCAGTCGGAAGATCCCTTGGGATTAGTCAGATATTTGAGGCAATGGTAATCCGATGTTGTCTCGGTAATCCCCCCCCCCCCCTGTCTAAGCGGGAGGGATTTGTAACAGTAATGGAAGGAAGGGGGGCTGTGGGGTCGTACTAAAACACCCTCCCCCTCCCCTTCGAGGGCGTTTCCATGACAACCGAGGACGGAGATCTAATTAAATTAAATCCATTGGGATAATCCAATTAATTAGAAGGTGCTTTGGCAACGGTTTCACAATCCCATAGTTTTTGGGGGTCTCATATCTCGCCATTTCGGTAAATTTATTAATGAGAAATAATCTCACGTAACCATCTCTACAAGGAAGAAGGAATCTCTTCCGTTATAAGAAGAGATTGTTATGCTTTAACGAAATTAGAAATTTACAAGCCGAATTCAACCATGACCCCAAGATTTCTCGTGAAACCGAATACTGAATCAGATGAAATGTCACACAGCTGAAACAAGAGAACGGGTTTTCTAAATTGTATGCAATAAGGTTATTTCACAATTGTAAAAATCGTAATAATGTAAATCTAAAATTAGTCATTAATTAAAATCAAATAAAGAGAACAAATTTCGTTTTCCTAGACACTACTCCAGAAATAGACGCTTAACGAGTATATCACGGAGGAATCCTCTCCTGAATTTGAATGTTACCGTTTTCTTAGCCGAGTGATAATCGCCTGAGCGATAATCCTGCCTAACATCGTGGATATTGAAAAAGTGATAAGAGTTAGTATCGTGCAGGATCAGAGAACTTTCCAGGGAAACAGCTGGTAAGCATCGTTAGACCCGGATTGGGTCCTTGGAGGATGTGTTAGCAGTCTCTCTGAAATGGCATCAGTAGGAGATGACAACACCTGTTACTGACTGATATCGTGGATGTTGATAGAGTGATAAGAGTCAGCGTCCTGCAGGATCAGAGAGCTTTCCAGGAATAGCTGAAAAGCATAGTTAGACCCAGACTAGGCCCTTGCAGTTTGCAGGATGTGTTAGCAGTCACTCTCTTATGCTAAAACTTCTGTGTGTAGGTTAAAATGAAAATATATACATGGTTTTTTCTAAATTGCAATTTATTTAATTATTGTAAATTATTCGAGAACATTAAACTTGCATGTAAAGAATTCTGTTTTATTACTTTTCTTTTGTTTTGCTATTCTTGGTAGGTTTGTAGAAAAAGAGGACTGGTATGTTTACTTAAGTCTTGCTTTTAAAATGGAAGTCAAGCTAGTGAATAAAATAGAGCTGCTAGGAAATCTCCGCTTTACATTAAACTAATTACATTAAAGTCACATAAATTTTCCAATACTCAAAGCCAGGTTTCAAATAGCTAGTAAATTAGACGAGAAGCATTTGCCATTATAGGCGAAACTAAGACTTGTTGCAAAGGCATCAGAACGAGTTGAGAATTTCATATTAGGTGTGATTCTTTAGTCTGATGACCTTTTTCAGACGTTCAACTTGTCCTTCGTTACAAATCTAGAATTTGTTATTTTTTTTTTCTTGTTCAGAGAAGAAAAATAAAACAGCTTTGTGAGAGCCGGGGAAAAAAACACAATAGAAAATCTAATTAATTATACGAGAGCGCTATTGTCAAATTTTCAAATATAATACTATTTTCGGAAAACAATGCAACCATTATAATTTAAAATATCTCATTTTATAACGTGGATTTTTATTTAGATATAAAAACACAAAACATTATAATGATATTGAATATTATACATGTGACTCTCAAATGAAAACAGATTGCATCTGATCACACCACAAATATCAATTATACTACAAAAAAAAATATTTGCCTTTTAATTTACTGAAACTTAGTGAATAAATCGTATAATGTGTATTGTAATGAAGTTAAGAACAAGGGACTTATAAACTAAGATAAATACTTGACCCAAATTAGTTACTCAATATTAAGTTAGTAGTAATCAATATTTGAATGTAAATAGAGTGTTCAATTAATTAAACAGAGTACAGAGTTATAAAAATCCATACCTAGGATTCAAATCCATTACTAACCTTCCCAAACTTTTGTGTGTAGGAACTGGGGACTGGGGACCCACTTTTGGTTGTTAAAATATTTCGCGACCCACCCACGGTAGCATTTAACATTTCTTCAAATTAATGATTAGAGGTGGTAAGAATAACACAACATAGCAGTAAAATAAGGAACTTTCACTATACATCTATATTATGTGCACAAAATTATAGAGATATAGGCACAAGATATTGGCTTACATTAGCGGCAAGTAAAGCAATGTTTACAATTTACCCTTGACGTGATATTATACTACATTTTTAAGATATTAGGGGAGAGAAAGCTTCTTTTTTTTCACAAAGAAACTATGATTTTTTAAGATTTTATCGTTGATTAGTTACTCGTATTTGTTTTTTCCCCTCTACACCATAGGCTAGAGAAGAGGACGAGATTAAGAATGAGAGCTCCTCGTAAAAAATAGTAGGGGGGGGGGGAATTATCAAAAAGCCATTGAGCAAAGATAAATTAGTACAAAAAACGAAATTAAATATATCCAAATATATATTTATACTCTGGTATCCTTACTTTAATATAAAACTCACAAAAAAATGTCAGTCCCTCTTAAATTTTAAATTAAAACTTTCGTCATTTTTTTTTTTTATAAAAAATAGTTATTTACACAGAAATAAGAGGACAGTAAATAGATTACACCAGAATAGAAAATATTTTATTATAAGGAAAATTTGATTGAAAAATACAATTTTTTCCCTCCACTGTATGATTTAGAAATATAGCGGAATCAGCTAGATGAATTTAAAATTGGAATTTGTTTTTTATTAAATTTTATTTTATAGAAATGTCGTAGGATTTAGATTATGCTGATGTTAAAAGTATCCGATATTTTATCACTTCATTTAACACATCCCTTCGGGTTCCACTACCTCCTTGGGACAAAAACGATTTGTAGACAAGTAAGCAATATTACTTATTGCATTCAGGTAGGTAGGATGAATAATAGACTCGTTAGCGTACCTCGATACTCAGCCAAATCAATTCCCTAATCAGTGGATCTCAGCCAACCAACAATCAGCACCTTTAATAGAATTCTCCACATTTTATATACGATACTGCATATATAACTGAATGCACCATTACCATTAGTAAAAAATAAATGTAATATAAATTTAACTTTAAAAAAATGGACAACATTTTTAATAAAAAAGTACACCAAAATCTCAAAACATATTATACATTATATGCTTGCAAGGAAAACTGAATGTCAAGATAAAATTATTGATCGTCAGTCTTCAATTAGAATTGTTGGCACTTCTTTAGATTGTTATTGTTGTTGTTCCTCTGTTTGTTTCATTAGGCGAGTAACAATCTAATGAAGGTGCTAGGAATGATCTTCTTTAAACTGTTACTCCCCTTATAATAAAAGAAGTGTGATATTTATTTGTCCTAAAGTACATTGGACTTAACCTAAACTAAACATCCCTTTGTCTTGATATTTGTTTAGTCAGTCATTTATATTCTAAAATAACATAGGGGAGTATCAATCTATAAAAGTACCGAATTGTTTGGTTTTTTTATGAACTTTACCTATCCTATGATGAGTTGCTATCACACATTGAAAAAAAAAACTCAGTAGAGGAACATAAATTGAACTACTCCTGGTTCTTCGAATCATGGAATATTTGTCCTAATTTAACTTAATTATGTTGATCGCGCTTTCTTAATATATTAGCTACGACATGATCTTTAAATAATCAATAAACAGGGTCAAGTGTATGCTAGCCAGCACACAGCGAGGGTCCGTAGGCAACACTGTATTGTTTAAGTAGTACCCTATTGATGATGTTTTTAAAATGCTAAAAAGCTTACTTTGAATTGAAGTATCCTATGGGTCTGATATTCTCAAAACACATAAACAAACTTCTAATTAATGTTTTTTGCCACTGAACCGGAAAACAACCATATAAATACACCGAAAAGACCATAGTTATAAAAAAAAACATATTTTGTCAATAAAAAATAAAATAATATTTTTTTCGAAATTTCCAAAAAGTGGTATCTTTACTTTTGGTCGAAGAATGTTCAGGAATTTTTTCAGATTTTTTGCACTTCACATAACCGAGATAGAGGGGGGGGGGGGACACGTTTCACACCCACTTTAAACGTACCTACGCTCGCCCTATCATAGTTATAACCAAAGAATTATATATTTTTGTAATCAGCTCGACGTACCCTTTAATATGATATCCCTCACGGTGTCGAAAAAAAATTTTACCCTTAAGTTTTTTTGAAATTTTTTTTTTTTTTTAAGTTGCTATATTTTTAACATGTGTGGGTAGGTACAAGACATATACATGCCAAATTTCAAAGTCATCGGACAAAAGGTGTAGCCGTGAGAGCAGGCGACGGACGGAGGACGGACGGAGAGACAGACACACGCAGGAAAATATAAGGGTCCTTGGCTTTTGCCTACGGACCCTATCAAATCAATCAATATTGTTTATTTAAACCTCAACAAAAATCTAACCGTGAAAAAAGTAAAAATGTTCCAGACACCCACCCAAAAAAGTCACCCTATCAAAGTAGTGATAACTGATAACTAACATTGTGGCCAAGTCTGCTCTTTATTTAGTCCATAACCTAACTTCGCTCCTATACCTTCATGAGCAACACTGTCTTTTATTTTTATTGCTTAACACTTTGCCAGTGTCTGAATGAGACATAAAACAGACTTGACTGCAATGTAGTAGATATCACTACTTAGATAGTAGAAGGGGGTCTGGAGTCTGGAACATTTTTCCTTTTTTTCTGAGTTCTCTTCTTCCAATCACCCATGCAACTCCTATGTGCTCATGATACTGATATTTTAAGGTTAAGAAAACCCTAACTACAATACATATATAAGTGAATTGTTTTAGTTATCATTGTTATTAATTTTGGATGGTTTTACAAAGAGTTATTTTAACTGTAGGCTCATGCTAGTTATGTATACAGCTCTGAGAGTTTAACAACAATACGAATTAATTGGAGTTAAATAAATGTACGGACGTAAATAATACGTACGTAGTACGTTTACAAATAGAGTTAGTTACGCTGAATAAATCCCACGTGAAGGCAGGAAATAATACTATATCTTTATCATTTTGTCATTGGGGATCGTTGAATGATATAGGTAGTTAAAGAGTATTAAGGGTTATCGTATAAATCAAAGTGTACGACTACTTCGACGTAACTGTACTGGTATAGTGAATGGCTACGTAAGATTACTTTATACTAGCATAGTTCATGAGAACTTAGCTTATCATATTCGTTTAGTTTATGCGTACATTACGATTACTTTTTACTTTACCAGCAAAGTTCTTAGATGACATAGTTCATGACTACTTCGAGGTTACCACACTTGCGTATTCTTAATGGATAGTTAGTAGGCACTTAAAAGGAAACCGTACTGTATAAGGTATAAGTCATGAAAGGGTTTTAGTGATCGAATTACGACAAACAGTTCATAATTGAAGGTAATTGTATATCAGCCTAGTTCATTTTAATTTTTACTTCAGTAATAAGCAAAGAGATGTTTACTAATGATTTATATATAGGTACAAACGTACCTTACAAATAAATGAAAACTAAGATGTACAACTACTAAATCAGTCTCTTAAAGACAATTTTAATAGGAACCTTGTGATTATTGTAATACTTTACATTGTTTCATAAAACCTTTAAGGTTATTTTACTCGAATAAGTTATGTGTAGTTTGAGGTTATCAGTTATCACACTCAAATTATAATTTATAACAACAAATTATAATTACATTAAGGTTGTGGTATTGGCTTAGTTCAAAAGTATGTTGAGATTATCTCAAGCTCAAGGAAAAAAGTTCACGAACAATTGAAACTTATCTTACTGGTAAAGTTCATTAATTATTTGAAGATATAGTAACTAAGTAACTAGCCTAGTTTAAAAGAAACTTCTCGAGATATTTCTATAGATTTTTCATAAGATCTTTAATATTATCGGAATAATACAGCGAATGAGTTCATCAGTATAGTTACCCTTCAGTAGTGCATTCCTACCGAACGTACTCCACGTGCACGAGTGTGTCCAAAGTATCGAAATTCCATATTATACTAATCATTAATTGATTGACCATGACCATAAATGAATGTTAAAAATGAAACAAACTCAAAACAGCGCCTCTAAAATAAGAGTTAAAATTCATTTCTCAATTTTGCACGGGGTATGATTTTTTCTGAACCTGTGTGCAAAATTTGAGCGAAATTGGCCCAATAGTTAATTAGGCTTCACGTATTTGCACAGACTTCAGACGACAAAATACATTTTTTAAAACCACTTTTTTGATTTTAGGAGACCTCAATACGTTGTAAATCCACCAAAATCTCAAAAGAGATTTTTCGCACCATCACAATACTTTCTCTTTATTTAATATGCATATCTACGAGTAAAGTAAAAAAAAAAGTTTACAAAAAAAATTAAAATTGATACTTGTTGTTTGTAGAGTAATCATTTCTATTTTCAATTATAGTCGTGCTTGGTCCAATGAAAAAACCTCAATGCTATTTTTCAATTTTTTCCTTACCTTTGGAATTTCCCAATCATAAAAATTCATTTCATTGTTTTTACTCAATATTGCTTCTCCACTAACGATACCAAACATGATTTAGCGTAGAGAAACATAAAAGTTTTCTATGTAGGAGCGTAGGTTACGGTTTAATTTTCATTAGGTAAATATGGTTTTTTTTCTTAGGTTGGTACAAAAATCCAAGAGAAAAGGTCTGAACGAAAAAATAAAAACTTGTTATAGCAAGAACCGTGTTTGATACTGAATATAAAACTAATAATAATTTTGGAATAAGGTAATTCTTTATCTTAAATAATTCTTTATACAGGCGAATAAATTTCTTGTACTGTTAATATTTATAATTCCTTTTTCTTTTCTCCGAACATTATCACAACAATAAAATAATGGATTCTGACAGAAAATAATCTTGTATAATTGGCTTACTGTACTTTACATGATTGATTACCAACTTAAAAGTCCCGCTTGAAGAATTAACTATAGGTAAATTATTTTCCACAAAGTTACAGACCATTAAAATAAATAAAAAATATGCTATTGTAAGCTTCCTAAGAGTATATAGAATAGGCAATTGCATTGAAGATTGAAGGGCCATGCATTCTATTCTACACTATGCAACTGGACTAAACTATTATACTTCAAAGGTTCAAAAGAACAGGGGGAGTAGCTTGAATTGTTCAAGATAGAATGGTTTTAAATAGTGAAAGCCTTGACAAAGAAGAATAGAACGTCGAGAAAGAATAAGAACACGGACATGATTGGAAAGAAAGAGCACAGGCGACCATGAATTTAGAAGTGTTACCTTGAACAAAAGGTCAATAAAATATTATTGGTCCATTTTATTGATTTGAAAGACTTCAAAGTTTATACAGCAACGTAGATAAGAGTGGTGAAGAATTTAACGTGATTGTATTATGATGAGATCACTTGAAAGCATGTTGGTATTAGAGTATCAATGGCGTAGCTAGATAATACAGCGAATCTCAGCGGCGATGAAATTAAGAGGAGCGAGGAGTCCATTATTCCCTCTTGAATCTGAAGATAAAGATAAATGTTGGCCAAGGTTGTTCCTTGGAGGGTACCCCTTACAGACCAGAAGCATAGCTCAGCGCGATTCGACTAATAAGTCTGGATTTAAAAATGTGGTGATTTTTCACTATGAATAGGCCGAGTATAAGTATATAGTCGGGGTAGCCGAGCAAAATGTAAAGACGTTCTAGATCTGTAGATCGAGGAAAAGAAATTACCCAACATAATTTATAAAATCTTACATCTGACATAAAACAGTGACGGTAAAAAAGAGATTTACTTCCTCATACACGTAGAGTAAATATAAAAAGAAATTTTTGGGGTAGCGCGAAAATTCAATTTTTGAGATTTTGGTAGATTTGCGCGTTTTGAGGTCCCCCAAGAAAGTAGTTTCTTAGAAAATGGTTGTCTGTCTTCTGACGTTTGTGCAGATGTGTGGAGCTTAAACCATTGTTTGATTTTGTTTAAAATCAAAAGCAAAAAGTAAACAACTAACTGATGAACAATTTTTTTGAAAAAATAAATCAATTAAATACATATGAGAAAGTTTTATCAGAACGATTTTTCTTTTTTTTCTTAATTTCTGTTAAAATAAAATCAATACAGATTCAAGGATCTGGTGTCAGGAGACATTTTCCATTTACCTAGATTTGACTCGATGGACAGGGACATGGCTATCGAGCAAACCCGAACTACGTCCTATATATTTATCGCAGGACAAAGGACGGTAGGGGAGGGGATTAGCCACTTTATACATATTATTGACATCAATGTGAAACACATGATCATCAGAGTGAAACATGATTATCAGGGTACAACATATGACCATCATCAGTGTGAAAATATGATCATCAGTGTCAAATATATGATCATCAGTGTGAAAATATGATCATCAGTGTCAAATATATGATCATCAGTGTGAAACATAAATATAAGTAGCTTTGTACGCTAATCACTCGGCCAAAGCGATCCACAAAATGACACATCATGAGGAACTCCCTTAAGATTGATGCGCGCAATGGGTTCAAAACGACAGAAATAAGAAACTTTTGGTTTCCGCACTTATTAGATTCTGTCTGTGGAAACCTACGTTATTGAAATAGCTGCGATTATATTTCTATACAAAGAAAAGGCCTGCATTTTAATCCTGATTCTGTCTGTGGAAAACTAAGTAATAGAAATAACTGGTGGAAAACTACGTAATAGAAATAACTGATTATATTTCTATATAAAAAAGGCATACATTTTCACTTGCTTTATGTATATTTTATATTCTAGATTGTCCTCCTCCTCCTTTTACATAACAGCGAAGAACACGTTTCAAATTTACGCTCAGACTAGAATTTCCACTATATTTTTCTAAATATGTTTTTGAATACATGAAAATTATGGGTATTTTTCATATAACACAGAAAAAAGGTATGTTTCATGTTTTAAAGTAACACGAGAAACAGTAGACATGTAGAAAAGAAATATCTTCGAGCAAAAGCCATTTTAAAATGCAGTGTTATTTACTAGCTAGATGCAATTCTTACTAAAATATTCAGTTTGTACTCGGGCTAAAACAAATCTATATCATATTCAAAAAGAGATTCCATATGACAGCGAATATATATTCTTGGTAGTGAGTTTTGGTATTCGTGGGTTTGGTTATTCAAACGTACGTGTGTTAGTTGGATAAGAGCATTTACGTATGTTATATATGTTCATAGACTTTATATAATATTTATGCATATGTCGGTAATATTTGATGTTGGAAACCTGCAGTGAGGGGTTATAGGAGGTACGAAGGTTCGGGAGAGTGCAATAAATTTTCATGGTTTTCCATATTGGATCAGGGTGGTACGTCAAAGCAAGAGAAGCAAGCGGGGAGGGATTCACACGGAGAGAGAGTGGTCTGGGGAAATGGCAAACCTATAAATCAAACTTGGAAAACTACCATCAAAATACACTTGACTCTGACATACAGCTATTTCACATCCAACAAACTTTCATACGAGAAAATGCCTATTTTAAAAATAAACTAGACCCATGCAACCAAACGTGTATATGCTAAGTTAGATTCTCCTAAAACTGGAATAGTAGTTAAGCCACGTCCACACTATGTCGACCGACAATGTTGAACGACAATGTCGAACTAGTGTGGACGTGTCGCCCGACTTTGTCGAACCTGTCGGGTCGTGTCGATCGCTACTCAAATCAAGTCGGTACGGATCAAAGGAAGTCGAATCGACAACAGTAGTGTGGACGTGTCGAAACATGTCGCTCGACTTTTGAGTAGGTATATTCATTCTGTTCAGTTGTCTTTTGCTGAGTGCATTTATTGTTTCTACTGAGTGCATTTGGTGATTAAGTGGTCTGTGGTATTTGGTTTGATTAATTTTATCATTATGAATTGGAATGACGAACAAATTATATCGTTTGTTGAAACGTACCGTGATGGAGTTTATTGTGGGACTCGACTCATTCAAAATATAAAAATAAAAACAAAAGGCATAATACACTAATGGAAATTGCTGTTTCTTTTGGCATTTAGTAGTTGAGGTTGAAATGAAAATAAAAATGGCTTACTAGAATGGTGTGTCTGAACGACGTGTCTTTTTAAATTATTTTCAGCGCAATTATACTTAATCAATTTTAAAAATCGGAATTATCCATTCGAAAAAAGTTTGGAAAGCCCATGTCACACCTGTACTCCAGATTTAACTCATCAACCTCATCAAGCAATAAATCCTTCATAAATTCCTCTGTAATATACAGCCTTGTCTACCTCGGACAAGGCTGGGCCTAACCCAAAACCTCCTTGGGTGTTGACGACGATCTTGCTGGCAACAACTGCAATGACAATTGCAGCAGCTGCCACTGCAGTATCTTCTAAATCAATCAAAGTCAACTTAAATTAAAACCATAGGTATAGAATTCACTAATTGTCGCTCGACACGTCCACACATACTGAGGTAATGGGGACAAGTCAAAAAGTCGACTGTGTCTATCGACATTGTCGTCGACCTTGTCGATCGACATATGTGGACACGGCTTTACAACGTCATAACAAATCCATGTTTTCACCGTTTCTTCAATAATATTTTGCTTTAATATCCGATTCAAAGTTTGCAATGAACCCAGCTTTATTAATCTATGTTCTATCTTAATCATCTGTTTTACATAAGTATTTCAAAACACAGTGGACCTCGTTTTACAAATAAAAATCCTGACGAAAACATGCTGGAGTTTTCGGAAACAGAATTTTGGTTTAGAAAACTCAGGCAGTGCTTATAGGATTTCAAGCAAGAAGTAGAAAAATAAGATGATAAAAGGCCATTTTTTTTGGGGGGGGGGGGTTAAATATTAATTGTAAATCTAATTAGATGTATATGAATAGTCATAAATGGAAGCTCTAAATGTTAAAAATAAAAAAATGTTGACTTGCGCAAAGAAAGTGTTTTGATCAAGCAATTACATCTATGCATTAACCGAGTAATCTTTCAAAGAAAACAATTAATAAATAAGAACAGTACCGTTAAAATTAAAATAAAACAGGTAATAAGTTGTACTATCATTTTTACCACCAATAACTATTATAGACAAACAACCTTATTGAAACCAAGCAGTAGCCGTAAAAAGGTTTTACACTGGTCAAACTGTGGACTGATATTGGTTAGGATATAGAAGCGGAAGTGGTTATTCACTTGATCACAAAATTATACTATATCATTTAATGCACGCGATATGTTTTGTGTGTGCCCAGTGTTTATTATTATTGTATGAAAGTAATTGTTTCAAAAAAAGAAGAGGGAAAACTAGAGGATTATCAAACAAAAAGTGTTGAAGATATTGGCAAAATTGCTTCTTTTATTTATTTATTTATTTTACACTTTTTTCTTCAATAAAGCAATTTATAAAAAGGTCGTGGGCAAATGCTGTTTCCTTATGCTTTTTTTTGCAACTTATCATCACTCTTCCCCCCCCCCCTTTATCCCTTTGTTCAGAATTTTTGCCTCCACGAAAAAAGGCAGGAAAAGAGACGTAATTTTGATAGATAGCAAAAATTTGATTAATTAAACTGTCTCTTTCAGAGTTTAAGGGATGGGGTAATGCCCCTAGGCGCATCTCTTTTATCTCCCCACCCACGGAAGCAAATCATGAAATAAATAATAAAAAATTAGTATTCCTTGAAAAAAAAAAAAAAAAAAAAAAAAAAAAAAAAAAAAAAAAAAAAAAAAAAAAAAAAAAAAAA
>KZ651608.1:252074-271729 GCA_001010745.2 Gerris buenoi | reverse complement strand
GAGGCAGAAACAGTGGCTAGAGTTTTCGTTAATGAAGTTGTGGCACGCTTCGGGGTTCCGCTTGAACTCCACTCGGATCAAGGTCGCAATTTTGAAAGTCGACTCTTTGGAAAGGTTTGTGAACTGATAGGAGTAAAGAAAACTCGTACGACGCCGCTGCATCCACAGAGCGACGGGATGGTGGAACGTTTTAATAGAACGCTTTTAAGCTATCTGGCCAAATTCGTGCAAGAGCATCAGCGGGACTGGGATGAACACCTCCCTCTTTGTATGCTGGCATTTCGATCTTCCGTCAGCGAAAGCACCGGTCACACTCCAGCGATGTTAATGCTTGGGCGGGAACTGAGAGGACCATTGGAATTGCTGTACGGGCGACCACCAGATAGAGTACCCGAGGACGTCCCCCAATACGTTTCAGATTTACGGAAACAACTAGCTGCTGTCCATGAACACTCTCGCAAATCACTTGAGGTTGCAGGGGAGCGAATGAAGACGAGATATGACCGCTCTGCCGTGGCAAGGATTTTTAACCCAGAGGATAAGGTGTGGTTGTACAATCCCAATCGTAAGAAAGGTGTATGCCCAAAGTTAACCTCTAACTGGAAGGGACCATATACTGTGCAGAAAAGGATAAACGACGTAGTTTATCAGGTGCAAGAAAAACCTAGGTCTAAACCACGGATTGTCCACCTTGACCGAATAGCACCGTTTTACAGTCGGGACCAATGTAATGTTGCCGGGTCGTCAACAGCTGAGGAGGGAGTAGTGTAACGTGTCAAGATTTGTTGACAATGTGTCGATGTCATTTTGTATTTGATATAGATTTTAGTTATCTTTCTGATGTGTTCAATATATATGTATGTTCAATTATAGTTAATATTCTTGTATCTTAAATACGTAACAGTATTATTCTGCCCGTTACCGCGGGCCTAACGGCTAGTATATTCATAAAATGATAGACTAAAATGAATATAGTACCCCGGACTTACGTAATAAGTGGGACCGCGAAGTATAACATAAGTAGTAGAATGTTCCTAATTGTTCTCTGAATACTTAGAAGGATACCGATACCCAAGTTAACGAAGTCCAAAAATAAAGTCCAATAAAACTTCAGTACGAAAGCGAAAGTGAAAACAATAATAGTGCGTCAATCTGTTTTGATTTCTACTTCGATTGTATGTAAACATATCGACGTATAAAGATGTAACCTGACGGATATATAAAAAGTTACTTTTGAGTTTTAAGGTTATTTCTTATTTGTAATATATTATTCACTAAATATAAACTTTTTACTAATTTACAACAAACAAAGTTAAAGGTTCCCGTTAACAGGCTGCGCGCGCAGTTTCTTATCAAATTTTCGAATTTAAATTACCTAGTCGGGTTATTACTGTATATCGTTTGGAAAGGAATAATGAAACCCACAGCTGACTTATGTAACAACATGGTAATAAATAATAACCATGTTTTTCGAATTTCGAATCATTACATTCGTTATTATTTATAGCTTGGTTGTTTCGTCTTCGTCCGAAACTCTGCAAGTTAGTGTGAACCAACGTTTTATACCAAATATTAAGCATTGGATAGTGACTAAGTGACATAAACTGGGATGTGTTACCTGATGAGGTAGTATGTTGAGCAAGTATTCTGTTGGCCTCTGGTGAAGCAGCAACATCGGCGGGAATTTTTCCTTTCTTATTCTTAAGACTAGGATCGGCTCCGTGTTCCAGCAGAACCTTCAGTAACTAAAACAAACAAAAGAAAAAAGGCTATTAATTTAAATAGGTAATAAAATAATTTACTATAACATTATATGACAGTAAGAAAATAAGGATACTAAGGAGAAATGTTCAATATTTAATAGTTATTTATGCACGTATAGGGAATAATTGTGCACTTAAGATATTTACCTCGCGTGAGTGAGTTGATTCCGAAGGAATAAAGGCAACTAAATCCCGAGGAGTAGCCGAGGGATTAATGGCAATTAGCCATTAATCTAATAAATAATTATAACAAGGTAATAATAATTCAATATTCTCGAGGTACATACAAAATTTGATCTCCAGAAAAAGCGCTTTATAAGATTTATTCGACAAAGAAAACATCTTATAAGATTTATTCGACAAAGAAAACATCTTATAAGATTTATTCGACAAAGAAAGATTTGTATTTCTTTATTAAACGAATTTAGTTCAGAAATTAAATTATTAAAATGATTCGTTTAAAATGATTCGAATTATGATTGATTTGTTTTAAAATTATTTAAAACAATTAATAATCACTTTTAAAGTAATAAATAAAAAAAAGTTTAACGAAACATAAACAAAAGTAAACAAAGCAACGTAGAAAGACTCGCAATACAGCTGGAAGTTTAAAAGCAGTGTTGCCAAACTGATTTCAACAAATTCACTAAACATATTTGCCACTTATTTTCTACTTCTACTATTTACAAAATAATTAGATTTAACTAATCCCGTTTTTTTATACATTATATCCCCGTTTTCACATTATTTCCCCGTTTTTAAGAACGGCCATAAAAATACCAACATTATAACCTATAAACTAGCCCTGCAAAGTTACTTATCGTCCCAACTGCAGATAAAATTATTATTATAAATGAACAAAATCATCAGCCATCAGCCCACTTTATAATAATTTTTTTATTCCGTCTTTAAAACTACCCACATAAGTATGTTGATAAATAACACTATAAAATAAACATTATTATTCGTTATTACATACGAATTGCATACTTAATTATATTTGGCTTAAAATATCGCGTGTTTACTATAAAACTAGAAAAAATGTTAGTTTTTTTTTTTAAAGCAAACAATAGCCTTAAAAAAGTTATTCCCTTGTCAAACTGTGGACTGTTTTTGGTTAGGATAGAAGCGGAAGTTGCTATTTACTTGATCTCAACATTATTCTCTATCATTTAATACACGCGATGTGTTTTGTTTGTGTCCAGTCTTTATCATTGTATGAACGAAATTATTTATTTAAAAGATCGATAAGTACGAATACATATTTCCATTTTCAAATCATGGGACTTTGCTGGTGTAGAACATTATGAAGATGAAAAAATATTGTTCTTAATCCATATTTTGAGATTCAAAGCATAATTAGTATTAAAGAGGAGGAGTGAGAGGTACAGGACATAGGAGAGATGCTCAGGACATAGGAGAGATGTACAGGACATAGAAGAGATGTACAGGACATAGAAGAGATGTACAGGACATAGGAGTGATGTACAGGATATATGCGAGATGTGCAGGACATAGGAGAGATGTACAGGACATGGAGAGATGTACAGGATATAGGAGATGCTCAGGACATAGGAGAGATGTACAGGACATATGGAGAGATGTATAGGACATAAAAGAGATGTGCAGGACATAATATGTAGAAGAAAAAACATATTTATATTGTAAACATCTCTCATATTAACTAAGTTTCCATGGTGCTTAAACTCTGATTGAATTCTGATGTCGGATTAAACAAGCCACGTAATTCATGAGTAGTACTGGATCCGAAGTATTCAGTTCGTTACCAATACACCAATTAACTGAATATAATATTTCTTTTTTTACTGTGATGAAGCTATAAATAATTTTTAACCTTCGGACCTTCGCCTTTTACAACCAGGTTTGTTTGTTTGATTTTAGTCTTTTTTTAAAAAAAGAAAAAGGTGTTTTTGATTAGTGGATAGCAATAATTAGACAAATTTGACTACAGTTTCTACAGAAACCCGCTGGAAGCGCTCACACCCACCCTCTGCCCATGACAGAGTTTCAGGTGTTTCCATGGAACCAGACACTCGATCCAGATATGATCCCTTAATTAAGTGAATCGTATCTGTATCTGAATCGTATATAATCGCATTCAATTCGTGTTGTATCTATGTTTNATCTTATAAGATTTATTCGACAAAGAAAACATCTTATAAGATTTATTCGACAAAGAAAACATCTTATAAGATTTATTCGACAAAGAAAACATCTTATAAGATTTATTCGACAAAGAAAACATCTTATAAGATTTATTCGACAAAGAAAGATTTGTATTTCTTTATTAAACGAATTTAGTTCAGAAATTAAATTATTAAAATGATTCGTTTAAAATGATTCGAATTATGATTGATTTGTTTTAAAATTATTTAAAACAATTAATAATCACTTTTAAAGTAATAAATAAAAAAAAGTTTAACGAAACATAAACAAAAGTAAACAAAGCAACGTAGAAAGACTCGCAATACAGCTGGAAGTTTAAAAGCAGTGTTGCCAAACTGATTTCAACAAATTCACTAAACATATTTGCCACTTATTTTCTACTTCTACTATTTACAAAATAATTAGATTTAACTAATCCCGTTTTTTTATACATTATATCCCCGTTTTCACATTATTTCCCCGTTTTTAAGAACGGCCATAAAAATACCAACATTATAACCTATAAACTAGCCCTGCAAAGTTACTTATCGTCCCAACTGCAGATAAAATTATTATTATAAATGAACAAAATCATCAGCCATCAGCCCACTTTATAATAATTTTTTTATTCTGTCTTTAAAACTACCCACATAAGTATGTTGATAAATAACACTATAAAATAAACATTATTATTCGTTATTACATACGAATTGCATACTTAATTATATTTGGCTTAAAATATCGCGTGTTTACTATAAAACTAGAAAAAATGTTAGTTTTTTTTTTTAAAGCAAACAATAGCCGTAAAAAAGTTATTCCCTTGTCAAACTGTGGACTGTTTTTGGTTAGGATAGAAGCGGAAGTTGCTATTTACTTGATCTCAACATTATTCTCTATCATTTAATACACGCGATGTGTTTTGTTTGTGTCCAGTCTTTATCATTGTATGAACGAAATTATTTATTTAAAAGATCGATAAGTACGAATACATATTTCCATTTTCAAATCATGGGACTAGGTGGTATAGAACATATATGATGATGAAAAAATATTGTTCTTAATCCATACCTTGAGATTCAAAGCATAATTAGCATTAAAGAGGAGGAGTGAGAGATACAGGACATAGGAGAGATGTACAGGACATAGGAGAGATTTGCAGGACATAGGAGAGATGTACAGGTACAGGACGTAGGAGAGATGTGCAGGACATATGAAGAGATGTACAGGACATATGGACATATGGTTGTAGAAGACAAAACATATTTATATTGTAAACATCTCTCATATTAACTAAGTTTCCATGGTGCTTAAACTCTGATTGAATTCTGATATCGAATTAAACAAGCTAGGTAATTCATGAGTAGAACTGGATCCTAAGTATTCAGTACGTTTCCAATACACCAATAAGCTGAATATGTATATCTTTTTTTACTGTGATGAAGTTATAAATAATTTTTTAACCTTCGCCTTTTACAACCAGGTTTGTTAAGTTTGATTTTAGTCTTTTTTTAAAAAAAGAAAAAGGTGTTTTTGAGTAGTGGAGAGCAATAATTAGACAAATTTGACTACAGTTTTTACAGTTACACGCTGGGAGCGCTCACACACACACTTTGCGCATGACAGGATCGAGTTCAGGTGTTTCCATGGAACAAGACACTCGATCCAGATATGATCCCTTAATTAAGTGAATCGTATCTGTATCTGAATCGTATATAATCGCATTCAATTCGTGTTGTATCTATGTTTCTATGGACAAAAACTCTATTTAACCCATATTCAATCCAAATTTAAGCCCCAAGAAACCTTAGTAATTGTGTACATTTCAGAAATGTACACTAATAAGGGCTATTTTATAGCCACTAACTACTATTGGGACTATTGCTAATATGGGCTGTATTATAATATCTCTATGTACTGGTGAAAATTATTTCACCGTCGTAGCTAAGTAGTGAGAGAATTGAACCATAAACTCCATGGTTCAATTCCATGATATTATATTCCATCTGTCTTACCCTCTTCAAAAAAAAAAATAAATAAATAAAATAAAATATGAATGCTGAAAAAATCTATATGGTTTATATGGCATTCAACTTTCTACCACCAGATTGTCTCTACTATATATTTCTAGTCCCGAATAAAAAATATAATTACAATTATGTTCAAAATAAGATACTTAAAAAAATAATACAAGAAAATAGAAAGCGAGAAGGAAAATAAGCGTAAAAGATTTCTAGAATTTTCTGTAGAGAAGTAAGATGTTGTATAAAGACATTGACTAGACTTGTAATCTTGTTTGCAGCCATTAAGGAAGCAAGAAACAGCTAGATGGATCCTCTCGTGGAATACAAATGCTTCTCTTGTCTCAGAGAAACGTTGCTTTAGATCCAACAATGCCAATTTGGTACGTCATTTGCAGACTTTTATCTCTTTGAGCCAAAAGCTTCTTTCAAGTTCTTCATTTAAACTTTTTCATCAAAGGCTTTGAAATTGGGCAGAGAAGTCTGAATTTAACACTGACCAATCGCAATCGACCGATCTACAACCATAAAAATAGAGGACTTTGTGTACTATGTTACCATGTCCATTTCAAATGGGGAACGTTACCGGAGTACAGGATGAGTCTTTAATTGAGAAGGACCTTTTTCGCCCCAGTTAAAGTTAAAATAAAGACCTTCAAGGAAGAAAATGTCGGTGGAGGTGGGAGAGAAAGAAATAAAAGGGTTTATCTATCGGACTGAAAGGCTATGGGAGGTAACCCGTAACCCTGATCTAACAGAACTACGGCGGCACAGGAAATGAACCAATAATGAAAACCAATTAGGATTCACTTCCGCCTTTTTTTGGACTAAAGCCGTCCCCTTCTAGAATTATCAACAGACCTACTGATGGACAACGACCGGAAAAGAATTCAAAGAGGTTTCGGCTTTGTAACCAAAACAAAGTTAACCCTTTCAACTGAACCAGATGTATCGAGAAAGGGTTGCAGGAGGATCGAGGACTTTTTTGTAGTCTAAAACTATCTTCTAGCTAACGAGGAAGAGGAAGACTTGATCAGCTTTCTAAAACCCGAAGCTAAGTCCACCTCGCATACCAGAACCATTTCTTAAAACTAAGATTAGTAAAAATAATCTGTATTAAACATAATCACCAATCATTGATTTTCTAAAATGCTTTGGGCTCCTTAAGCACTAATCCTTTTCTTTATCTTACGCGTCCAATTTTATATCCTATTAAGAAGAGTTAAATTATTCTAAAATTTTTTTAGTGATTTTAGTTTTGATTTTGATTTGGTAACAAACAAAATTGTTATAATTAGTTCTTATCTTATCAATGAGTCAGTGAGCTGGTAATTATCGATTAAATCAAAATCCGTTTTTAACTAAAACGAAGCTATTGGTGATTTGAATACTAACTGAATATTTTTCTTCTTAGTTAGTTTCATTCAAAAATTTTGATAACTAAATGTATTCAATATATAGTTTTTAACAAGGCCTTGAGCAAATAATCCATAACTTATAGAATACTACCTAATTTGTGGGATTGAATTTACATATCGACATTTGAATGCTTTCCCGTGAAGTGGACAAAACCAGTATACATAAGAGTACAGTTAGACTAATGTCTAATTGATACAGTAGAAATGGATTTTAAGGGGTGAAATGATGAAACATTAATCCACTTTGATTACCATTTTGTCCGCTAGGAGCTCTGATACAATTTGATATAAAATTGAGAATCTATAGGTGAAATATGGTACTACAATCGATACAATTGAAAACCAATCAAACTCCTAGTATATATTCTAACTTCCTGGCACGATATTTAAAAGCGTCACATTCACATTTTTCATGTCGTTTTTTGAGAGACGGATTTCTTCTGTACCCCAGATAAAACATATTCATGTTAAAAACTCAACTAAAGTTGACTAAAAAAAGAGGGGAATGTCTCCAATGGAAAAAATCCCAAAACTTCCCTTACAGAGATAGTTGAAGCTAAAGCAGGACGTGTTTCCGACATAGTAACGTAGTAACATCTCCTAGGCTGTCATCTGGTAACCGGTAACTTGAAATTTCCTACGTCAGATAAACTAAACGTGACGTATTCTGATCTCTACGTCATTACCAATCATTGTTAAATGTGCGATTCTTTCACATTTGAACCAATGTGTACAAGAGACAACTTTACGTAAGCTTAAGTGCCATACAGACAAGTAAATTAAACGTGAAACAACACACACACATATACTATATATATGTTATTTCTATATATTATTTACTTAAAATTTCCCATGATCGTTTCATTATAGCAAACATGAGATCATAGTATCATAGAAACAAAAGATTTCATTCATGATAAGATATCATAATAATGACATTGCTAATACCAGTTTGCCCATAATAAATTGCTAAAAATGTATGCGTTGTGATAAAATTGATAATGGTATCAAATTATACATGAAATGGTTTACCATAGGTAAATACCCAGTGATAGTACTCCTATCATGTATTGTTTTGCACATACACTGCTTAACTCAACGCATACCTTTCTCAAAGTCAAAAATGTTAATTAGGATTTTATAAATTTTCCTGTAAGAAAATAATGGGGTGTTTTTGTTAATGTAGGTTTAACTAATCAAATAAAGATAAAAATAAAAGAAAATACTCTTATTAAAAAAAGATAATTAGGGAAACTATAAATAAAACTAGTAACAGTATTAAGTTAACCCCCCCCCCCCATACACCCATACACGATCAAACATTTTGCGCAAACATGATGTCAAGCAAATTTAGGCCATTCACGTCCAACATGATGTTTGCGCAAACATTTTGACCGTGTATGGGGGCCTTTATGCAGCTCTCTGATTTTCAGCAGTAATTTAGTTACAAAATAAAAATTATTTGCAACCAATAAAAGCTATTAATAAAAAAATAAAATTAAAGCTTGGATAAGATTTGAGGAGAATCTAGGAAGAGATGCGGAGGGTTTGATTTTTTAACATTAGGAATCTAATGAATGTCAATATTTACATTGAATAGCTTAAGTATTAGGTGAGCTTTGAATACAACAACCTTTATTCATAATGTAACAAATAGCTTTAAGAAACTAAAAAATATATTTATTAATTTGAAAAGGGTATAAAATAAACGGCGTTGAGCAGTGGTTTCAAAGTCCATTTTAATTTATTGCCATTTATTGAAAATATAAATATTTAAATCAAAACATATGTACACTGTAATTTTCTCATTTAAAATTGGCCTATGGTCATGGCACCCTTGCCCTTGTAAGACTAATCTAAAGCTATTATAAACAAAGATATAGAGGTAAGCACCTCTTTAGCCAATAGAACTGTTAGTCTAAGATGTGAAGATGAAGAAAAACAAGAAGCAAGGGGGCTGCTAAGGGTTTCATGGAATTTAGTTCCGTGGGCAGACGCAAGGTCGTGTACGTGTACATTCTACATACAAAAGAAATATTCTGAGGTCGTTGCGAATTGTGAAATATGATAGATGATTTAGCAGTTTAACGATTTTTATTTTATTGGAGGGATTGGAGAATGACTTTTAGTGGTCGGCACTTCCTTAGAGCTCAATCCAATGGGCCTGAATAAGGAAAAAATTATAGAATTATAAATTAGTATTTTATTACAAACGGATATATGGGATCTTCATTCATCAAGAAGCCCTAAAATATACAATCGGACAGTCAACATTCAAAAAGCACTTAAAATCTGAGATTTTAAGTGCTTTTTGACTTTGATTATTAATATTATTAGTTCTAAGTTATAACAATAAATTATTGTTGTAATGTTTGAATTTTAAAGGAGACAACCCATTTAAACCCTATTTGTATATTTCAATATTAAGATACATTACTAAACCAGTAGTAGTAGTAGTAGTCTATTACTTCTACTAGAACGGGTAGGAGGAAGCACTTGTTCGAACCTTGCAATTAGTATTAGGCCATCACTTAGGCCCTTTTTACGCCCCGCGGTAGAGAGTTGCAGCCACTTCACACATCATAGATATCTACATTGTACCGCCGAAGCGAGTATGATGTGATCAATAGTGAGCCATATAAATCAGAGCGTCACGCAGAGGAATCGAACCCCATCTCGTTCCACTCATGATTCAGTGATGGCCGAGCAGACGTGGTTTAACTCACACGGCTACGCTGCCTCTCCTAAACCAACTCAGTTGAATAATATATTATATTATGTGAACCAATCTCCTAATAATAAGGCATGATTATGCCGCGGAGGGCGCGAATTATTGCCATTATGCAGTGATCTTTCATTAAAATCGGAAGTATAATTTTTTGGGACCAAGAATGTTCTCTGATGTCTGAAACGGATTTCTGTCAAGGAATTTTTAAAATCGGAGATAGCAATAAAAAATAATATAATTTTTCTTTGCCCTCTAAAATAAAATTATAGTATTAAATATTTAGGTCAACAGTGGTTCTTTTTCTTTTATTTAGATCTTAAAAACCCCAGATGTGGCGTAACATATTTTACTATTATTTGATGGTTCTTGACATTCAAGTATTTACTTTACTGACTCAATGTTTTTTAATGTTTTCACATTGTCTCTTTTTAAATAGTTCTAGTCTGTAAGTTGCGCAGCTGCATTGAGGTGCTAGAAGCCAGAACAAGTTCCCGACCCGACCTTTTATCCCAAGAGCTGTTACTGAGGCAAAGAGGCTTTAAGGGCGCCAAAGCGGAAAAGCAGTTATAGAGCTATAGTTAGCAATAGCCTGTATAAGGGCATGGCGCTCCTTATATATACCAAGCCACGGTCTGCAGTCAATGGGTACAACCCTTCTATCCGCTCATTGCAATAGAAATTTACCATGCTTCTGCCCTTTATAGGCAATCGTATCGTAAAAAGCCCTTTTCTCCACGGCTAAAAACCTAAACTTTACTTCCCCAAGTACCTAATTTGGATAACGACTCATTTTGCACGGGGATATTACCTCCTATTTGGCTTTGGACCTCCTAAATAAAATCCTTCATTTGCCGGTTAATTAGATTTACCTTTTTTAAAATTATTTTTATCATATTTAATATTTGCATTTGTATATATTTATTTTACATTTAGAAAAAAATACAGATATTAAGCGGTTTTATCTAAATAACACTTCTCTTTTAGCATTTGGTAGATGAAAAAAAAAAAAAAAAATACAATGGCTGATAGTAGTTATCGTTCCAGTGCAAAGCATAGGGAAGAAAAAAACAACCCTGTTATGGTAAGTTCCAATATTATCATTTGGTAACCCGCAGTTACAGTAACCATAACCAAACGTGGAATCCAGTATTAACTAGGGCCTCGGTTCCCCGTCTTCTTATATTCTCTGTTATTACATTAATGCAAGAGAGAAAATTACACGAGGCTAGAATACTTACATACAGTACAGGTTGTAAAAGCATAATGGAACCAAGTAAATACGTAGTGTTAGTGTTATGTTTAACTGATGCAATGGAATCGGAGAATGTGATTGTAAAACTGAAAAAGAGTTGACTATTCGATTCCCATAACTTCAACATTCATTTTATGAAAATGAAAGAAACTTTACCTAAAATAGGTTTTAATATTGAAATTAACATCTGGACTTGATGTCCAATTATTTAAAAAGTTAGCCCAAAAGAACAAAGTTTTTAATATAAATCCTTTACATTTATGTATTTTGGTTGAGTGAGTCATCTGCAAGTAAATTTGCTAATCATTTAAAAAAGTTTAATATTGGTATGAACTAATTAATTAATTTGATAGAATGTTTTTGTATTGGTTCAGAGTCTACGTGTAAAATTTCAGTTAGATCGGATGACTGGACGAACATTAATTAGCAAAAAAACATTATTAACCTCTTTAAAAGATGGATTGGACTGTCCACAGACAACCAGTTGCAAAATCGAAACTAATCTAAAAGGGGTAATAGAAATAGAAAGTAACTATCACCACAATTTTGTGATGGCACACCCGTTTCGACATTTTACATCATCTTAAGTGTTTTAAGTGCTTTAGCATAGTAAGAGTAAAGATTCTACTAGCTACATATTACATATTTAGCGTTTGTTAAAAATTAATATAAAAATGTGGTGACAATATTGTGATCCATTAACATCACTAATCTCTAGTTATAATTATAAAGTGGTACCACAAAATATCAACAAAAAAAATCTGTCCGAAACAACTAAGACCAACTTTCTAATATACGAGTTCATAATTACTTAGCCTTGTGTTTTTCAGTTATAATTTTCGTAGGTACATATAATTATTATAGAACATTTCATAAAAAATAACTTTTTCTCGGCAGGGAATCGAACCCGGTCTCTCTCCGTTTGCGTTTATAGCTATTTTCTCAAGAACTAGATTTTTCCCGAAAAAGCTGCTAATATAGTTCGATTTATCTTTAAATTAACTACATTTTGATTTTTTTTTTAATCAAAATAGTCGGAACCGTTTTCGAAAAATATTTTTTTGATCACGTTTTTCCAGAGTTTTTGAGGGGTAGCACCCCAAAAATTTGGAGCTAAAATTCATTTCTCAAATCACCTCGAGATATGATTTTTCTGAACATGTATGCCAAATGTCAAAATTTGTCGAGTGGTTTAGGCTCCAGGTCTGCACAGACGACAGACATACATTTTTTTTAAAACCACATTTTTTGAACTCAAGGGACCTCAAAACATGTAAATCCATCAAAATCCCAAAATCGAATTTTCGCGCTATCACAATACTTTCTTCTTTATACGAGAAAGTAACAATCAACCATTTATTAATCTTAAAGATTTAAAACACTAAACCTATTTATATGATCGTTCAAATTATTGAATCAAACATATAAAATCACAAAACCGTTCACTAAGTATAATATCTCTGACTAAACCACCTTTCTGTTTGCAAACTAGGTCAAATGGTCAATGTAGAACGAAGAATGGTCTCGCACCATGTCTCCTGCAGACATTTCTCCTCTCAAAGGACTACCACAAAAGCTTCCAAGCCTTTGTGACCAATCTTTCCCCTTGGCTTGCTCACAGCAATCGATAAACCACCGTAATGACCTTATAATTCTGAAAATAGGTCAAAGCAGCTATCACCAAACTTACTGCTCAAAATTTAAGTAAATAGAGTCTCGCAACCGATGTAAATATTGTAGGAGGTTTTCCAAGTAGAATAGTTACCAATTAGAGGATCAAAGCTTATTCAACTGAAGTATAGTAAGTAATATAAACTCTAATTATGATAATTAAAAGCAATGATAGAATTCGTAGAAGCTTACATACATCAATATGCATATTACTTTTCCTCACTACTAATAGTAGGAAAAGTATTGTTTATTTTATTTCTTTTTTGTATCTTTAATCAATTAAATTAAATTAAATCATCTCGATGGAAAGTAACAATATCAACTGTCAATATTTATTTATTTATAATAAATTAAATATTAGCTATTATTAAATTTTTAAATTATATAGAAAGGAAGCATTTATGTCATGATAATTGAATTTGGGGGGGGGGGCGATTCAATAATTTTAATTAAACAAATTATAAATATTAATAAAAATTATTGTATTTAGAAAAAAACAAAAAAAATTTAAATAGGTATAGGGTCCGGCAGCCAAACCTGATGGTGTTGAAACTCAATGTATTTTCAAGATATTTATTTATTTTAAAACAGGAATTGTGAAAATTTACAATACATACCAAAAAGTTATCATAAAACAAAAATAGCATCATTTAAAAATCGACCTCCATTTTACAGTAACCGTTTGTGTTAATAAACAAAATTTCCGTTATAGGACCCCAAATAACCCAAAGAACTACATCAACGACCTCTTCACAGCTAATGGGTAACCATCTGGGTTGCAGTTTTTAAGTCAGCTGTAAAATAGGGCCCTATTTTTTGGGGGAGAATTGCCGTTCTATGGCGTTTAATTTTGAGCGCTACATATACGATGATACGTGACTTCTTCCTCCCTGAGTTACATCGCCGCCGATTTCCTCATTGAGGGCTCGGTTAACGTTACTCTATGGTCCAGCTAAGAAGATCATCTCTCGGCAAATTAATCTTGCTCCGAGGTGACATTCCGTGGCTGGACGAACTCCTTATCTATCCCCGTGTGATTATTATCTGTGGGGCTACCCTACGGGGAAAGTTAAACTTGACAATACTCGAAAATGACAGAGCTGCGAAAGTATAATCAAATGAAAATTCATGTGATCTTTAGCAAAACTTTGGAAAGAGTGATGATAAACTTAGCCAACCGACTCAAACAGTGCAGGAGAAGAAGGGATTTCATCATTTATGTGATGTTATTTTTGTTTTATACTGTACTGTATTAAGACCATTTCAAAAGCCGTCAGGTTTGGCAGCCAGGAATCTTTACTAATGAACCACATAATGAGCTTTACCTGGAAAAAATCTAGTTTCCAAAATAAAGTTAAAAATTGGGAAAGAATTTAACGAGTTGTCTCGGACTGATCGATTGTTTTCCCCCTAATAATATAGATGTTAAATAGATTAATTGAAAAATATTCGGCAATAATAAAGGTACAGTAGAGTGTCACTTATCCAGATTTGATGGGGCCGGGCACTGTCCGGATCAGCATAAGACCGGATTAAACGGGAAACTAGCAGTAGTTCTGTAATTTTAGTTTTAGCTGGGCTTTTATAAAATGACTGATTAGTCTCATTGTAGGTCCACTTTTTTAACCGACAAATTGATTTAGGATAAAGAACTTGTTATTTCATAATATAATTTGAGGTATGTCTGGATTAACCGGATGTTCGGACTAGCGAGGTCTGGATTAGCGAGACTCAATTGAAAATTATATTTAAACCCTTTTTTTGGTTCAATAAAATTTGTGGGAGGTAGAACCCTTAAAAATCTTTACTTTAGTCCCACGCCTTTTTAACAATATGGTTTATAAGAGATTTTCCCATGACGCCCTACCTAAAAATATTATAACAAAGGTTCCAGGTTAGAAATTTGACGAAATGTTATTAGGATGCATATCGCATTACTACAGGGTGGAAAAAGGACACTTAAATGTCTTACGAGAGAGGAAATTTTCAATTGATTCTGTTACTTGTGTCAAGTGACAGGTAACGCGAAGAAGATAGGTTAATAAAAGGATAAAGGGGGTTTAAGTGAGAAGTGAGGTAGAAGACAGGAAGGAATGGGATGCCAGGATGTGAAGGACCCCATAAAATAATACCATAAGTTAAATGGCTCTCAAACAGAGCATGATATGCTGACTTCAATGAAGAGGCATCTAAATAATTTTTGAGAGATCATATAAGAAAAACTCTTGAGGACAGCTTTTTTGCTAGCGACTCTATATGATAATATAGAGAATAATAAGACCGGATTAAACGGGAAACTAGTAGCACTTCTGTAATTTTAGTTTTAGCTGGGCTTTTATAAAATGACTGATTAGTCTCATTGTAGGTCCACTTTTTTAACCGACAAATTGATTTAGGATAAAGAACTTGCTATTTCATTTCATAATATAATTTGAGGTATGTCTGGATTAACCGGATGTTCGGACTAGCGAGGTCTGGATTAGCGAGACTCAATTGCAAATTATATTTAAACCCTTTTTTTTGGTTCAATAAAATTTGTGGGTGGTAGAACCCTTAAAAATGTTTACTTTAGTCCCACGCCTTTTTAACAATATGGTTTATAAGAGATTTTCCCATGACGCCCTACCTAAAAATATTATAACAAAGGTTCCAGATTAGAAATTTGATGAAATGTTATTAGGATGCATATCGCATTACTACAGGGTGGAAAAAGGACACTTAAATGTCTTACGAGAGAGGAAATTTTCAATTGATTCTGTTACTTGTGTCAAGTGACAGGTAACGCGAAGAAGATAGGTTAATAAAAGGATAAAGGGGGTTTAAGTGAGAAGTGAGGTAGAAGACAGGAAGGAATGGGATGCCAGGATGTGAAGGACCCAGGTCTGTAACCTGAGGGTCGAACAACAGTAGCTACTTGTTCTACGTGCAGTCAAGTTCTTAAGAACAGGAGCAAGGGAGGGAGAGAAATGCCGAGCTACATGAGTCAGACCCCCCGGTAGCAGGTGCACTTGACACTTCACTTTACTCACGGGAAGCACTATGACTGACGAAACAGTAGCAGTTTCACATTCTGTCTCCTCTATTCATTTCCTTCACCTTCTCGACAATCATTAGCATTCACACAAACTGGTCTTCGGCTTCGGCTCAACCCTTTTTAAGTAGTTTACTTGAAAATCTCTATCCTCCCATAGTTTATCACCAATTTAATCAAGGTTTTTTTTTAAAAAAAAAAATAATAATAGTACACCCTTCATTAGCGGACGTCGCTTATAACGAATAACTCAGGTACTAAGAAAAGTTGTAATTTTAACCGTATTTCCAAGCAAGACCAATTTATCTGAATTCAACGGCTATTCGTTAAATTGACGGATGGCCACACTAACACCTGACGAATATTTCTTTGAAATTCCACGATTACCTGACCCATCGAGACTCTGCATCAGGTTGTGTTTTGTTAGTATTAATCAAAAATCGATTATTAAACATTAAACCTATGTTTAAGGTTATATTTAATTTGATATGTTATAAACACTTTTTATAGCTAAAACTCCTGTACCTACTGCTACTTTTTGCTTTTACTTTTTTTTTTTTACTTACTGTACTTATTAACATACAATTTTCTGCATTAAAATTTGAATGAATTAAATTTTATATAGCAGAGAACCCGCAGCCCCTATTGGAACGTTATTGTGGTGTTCTGTTGTTTTAAATAAACTCTTTTGATCTAAGCCATGAACATATATTTAAATTAACAACTTTTATTTATCACTCTTAGGGAGGTAGTCTCCGATAAAATTTGTTTATTGGGATTTATTGTGAGGAATACGAGTATGTTTAGCAAGTTTTGTATTTGCATTGAAGAGATAATAACAATTATTTAGGTAGGTAATTAAAAATAATGAAGAGTTTATACGAAATACAGAAGAAAAAAAAAATAGCGATTTTCATCTGTAGTGATTGATCAGCTGATGTAAAAATTTATAAAAATACAGGATACAGGATATGTACAACAACATAAGAGGAAGAAAGGTTCGAGATTCCACACGATAACCATCAAGTGAGAAGGTTAAAACACCTTGAGTACCTGGAATAGAAAGTACAGTACCGGTTGTTCAATCATATGGTAAACAAGATTCCACAATTCAAAGTGTTTTCTGAGAATTGAACAATGGCGACGGATCCGGCTCTACAAGAAAAAAGAACAATTAGAGAAGGCACCCGACACTCGTCAGCCTACCTACTCATCATGCAGATTACTTGGTCGGAATTCCAACAATATATCTCCAGTCAAAGGTAGCAGCCGACAGCAGGCCGCAGCCGGAAATTCCAACACCGTGCTAATCATCCTCCGCGCGTCTGATTCCTTCAATACAATGATACCTATCGTACTGCACATCGCATTCCAATCAGCAATACATGTTTACTGTTCCTTTACAACCTTCCGCCCAGCAAGGAAATCTATTATCCATTCGAAATGAAGCAATCTCAATGTACTTCTTTTCAAGAAGAAATATCATTGTGTTAATTGGATGTCAGAAATTTGCAGGCCAGGCGATAAAATATGTTTTACTGATAATGAATTGTATTTATTAAAAAATATGTTAATAACTGATCCGCCAAATCTTTAACTGAGCAACGTCCTTTAAAAAGGAGAAGCATTCAAATACACAGGACATTATATAAATTAATAAATAATTTGAGTTAGATACATTATAATTTTACACATATCTTTTTCATCAAGATTGTAGGGTTTCTAACTTCAACAGAATACTAAATAGAAAAATATTGAACAAAAAGTAACTCGAGCCGAAAAAGGCTTGTTTTTATAATACCTAATTCGTTGTCTGTCAGTCGCGGCCTGTATAGACGCGAGGAGCGCAAACTGAAGCATCGATTTTGATGCAATTTTTGTTCCATGTCCCGAAAAACCACACCCCGAAAGCGAAACCGAGAAATATTTTAAATTTAAATTTCTAAAATATGGGAAATGGCAAGTAGAACCATGAACGGATTTGTAAAGATATACAAAAATCTTGACACATTCACCAAAATAAATGGGAGCGAGATGATTATTACGTTTATGTAATAACAAAAAATCTTGGACTTGACCTAATGTAAGAAAACAAAGAGAAAAGGTTTTTGAAAGAAACCTTGACCCTGATTGAAATACTAAATCATTTTTAACATAATTATATTACACGATATTCAGAACAGTTTGTCACGAAGTTAAATGAATACATACTCTAATATCCCGCAGGTATTATTTTACAGAAAATGAACCATCAAGGTTTACTCCAATTCACTTAATTATCATGATTAAGCAAACACTTTGCAAATAAATTCTAGATAAAGGGTCCGGTTTATACCCGTGTTGGGCGAATGCAATTCTCGTTACAGTGCAAAAGGTGTTTAAGACATGCAAACATACCCGTTGACGCCCTTCTATTCCCACTAAGTGCATGACTATTTATTAGATGATTCAACTTTAAGATTANAAAAAAAAAAAAAAAAAAAAAAAAAAAAAAAAAAAAAAAAAAAAAAAAAAAAAAAAACATATCTTTCTTCAAGATTGAATGACTTTTAAGTAAGTACAACAGAATGCTAAATAGAAAATTATTGAAAAAAAGTCTCTTGAGTCGAAAAAGGATTTTTAATACCTCATTCGATCTAAGTCGTTCGTCATCCGTCAGTCGGTCTGTGCAGACGCGAGGAGCGTAAAAGAAAGTATCGATTTTAATGAAATTTTGTCTCATGTCCCGAAAAACCAAGAGAAATATTTCAAATTTAAATTTCTAAAATATGAGAAATGACAAGTAGAACCATGAACGGATTTGTAAAGATATACAAAAATCTTGACACATTCACCAAAATAAATGGGAGCGAGATGATTATTACGTTTATGTAATAACAAAAAATCTTGGACTTGACCTAATGTAAGAAAACAAAGAGAAAAGGTTTTTGAAAGAAACCTTGACCCTGATTGAAATACTAAATCATTTTTAACATAATTATATTACACGATATTCAGAACAGTTTGTCACGAAGTTAAATGAATACATACTCTAATATCCCGCAGGTATTATTTTACAGAAAATGAACCATCAAGGTTTACTCCAATTCACTTAATTATCATGATTAAGCAAACACTTTGCAAATAAATTCTAGATAAAGGGTCCGGTTTATACCCGTGTTGGGCGAATGCAATTCTCGTTACAGTGCAAAAGGTGTTTAAGACATGCAAACATACCCGTTGACGCCCTTCTATTCCCACTAAGTGCATGACTATTTATTAGATGATTCAACTTTAAGATTAATAAGGAGTCAATATCAAGGTGTTTCCCCCCTTAAGAGTTAACTGAATGAAACTGCAGTTACACTCCCCAGTTATAAATATAGAAACACGCAACTTTATAAATTATATTATACAAGGGTATGAACCACTACATTGACCACATAATTAATTTTCCCATTTTCGTAATTTATAGTGATAGATTACAATGTTAATTATTAGTTAACACTAGGTAATCCTAGCGAATTTCCTCCTATTTCACCTCCTATTTCAGGGTGCCGGGTCTCATAGAACGATGTTCCACGTCTTTTAATTTATGTTTATATATATATCCAACAATATATCTCCAG
>KZ651608.1:237173-251876 GCA_001010745.2 Gerris buenoi | reverse complement strand
TATATATATATATATATAAGGGACGGGGAATTATGTTCACAGGAGAAAATGAATGAAATCGGATATCCAAGGCTAACATTCAGACCCAGCCTTAAAGTTCATTAAAAATAATTAATTATGAAAAAAAGGATGAAAATGCCTTTGGATATATATGCGCGCGCACACAGACATATAAAATGTACATATATATATATGTATATAATAAATTCGTGTATTAAGAATTTATGAAAAAAATTGTAATATTTACATTACACTTACAAGTGAGTTATTAAGATTTAACATTATGTAAACTGAAGTTAAAATGTTGTGCCGTTTTAAAAAAATTAATTTTAAATTTGCCCGTTGTGAATTTCCAGTAAAGTTTTCAAAACATAATGTATGTACTTTCCTATAAATGAGAGGTGTAGTTCACTGGAAATATGGGTTGCTCTAATAAATGCAGCTTAAGAACTATGACGTCAGAAATGGGTCTATTCGTAAATTTTTGTTACTTTTATTTTATTTATTAAGAGATACCATTAAAAGGGATAAATTAAAAAGGTCAATAATTTGTAACATGTGCCTCCGATAAACGTCAATTTTTAGGCTAAAACCAATTGGAAAAAATATTCGGCTAAAAGTCTATAAATAAAACATAGGAGAAGTTGAATAAAACATAAAATATGAGGACGGCAGAGGGAGGAGTATTGGTGTCTTGTGTCTATGCTTACTCAATATAGAAATTTCTTGAGGGTTATCCAAGTGACCCTTCAGGAAGCAACCCTTAATACCCAAAGGGATCCAACCCAAAGGAATATGGAGAATATCCAATTCTAAAGCAGCAAGAATTCAAGTTCATATTCCGCTACCTTTCACGGAAAGGATTCAAATAGGATTCGACTTATCTGCCAGAGGGGAAGTTACGACATGGGTCTGTCAAGATCTCCTCCAATCGATATTCTTACTTCTGTGCAGCGTCAGGTCTGCACGTTCAATTAGAGGAGGAATTCAATAGATATAGAAACATAATCCGGAAATAACGAGCCACGGAGGGGAGCTGAATAATACAGAGAGCTTACAATTGAAGTACCTTTTAATTAACCTTCGTTTGTTTGTAATACGCTTGAATGCTTAGAGACAACAGACTGAAGCAAGCAATAGAGTTTGGTATGTAAACTAGTCCATAATATGCTATAAATAGGTGATGAGTCACTCTTGAGCTTATTACCTATACAAACTGAGACTCAATGTTTCACGTTTTTGTTGCGGGGCAGAGTCGGCGCTGTTGCAATTCAGCCCGCAACAAAAAGGGTCAACTTTGTGTCCTGGTGAGGACTAAGTTGTAGTAATAACAGGAAACCATAAAATTGAGCCACTACTCTAAATAATGAATTGAGAATGGTAGATGAACCTATCGATCCATGAACCACTAGGTTATTCGATTGCGGAGAGGAAAATTAAGAAAAACAAACAATATATTTGTGTTAGTATGGAAATACTTTTAATGTAAGACATTTGAAGAATCATAGGTAATAACCAATCGCAGAGACTTAGTACTTCCGCAGTATCGTGGACTTTTACTTCTTTCCAGAAGAATTTAGAATAAAAATAATGAAAAATACTTAGTACGTGTTTTGGTCGTAGTAATAACAGTAAACGAAGTAAGTAGGAGAAGATCATCCGACGAATCGGAAGACTAACCAATTGTTTAATGTGGATGAGGAAGTCCCATATTAAGCTATTGAGATTGCGTGGGTATGAACATGTAAGGGGAGAAGGTCTGTAGGTAGAATAGCAAAGAGGGTCTACGACTATGAACATATAGGAACTAGATTAGGGCGACGACGCAATCGTTGGAAGAACTCAGTTGAGAGGGATACAGCCTATACAAACTCCATGTAGCATGATGATAGACAGATACGTGGAGTGTAGCGAGCTCGGATCAATCATCCCATGGGCAACTAGGCCCATAACCTCATTCAGTAAGTAAAAGGCATCATCTGTTATTTACATCGTTTACACAGTGATAGTTCTCTCACGATAGAGCTATCGTGTCAGTCAACGTCATAGAGCTATTGCAGAGGGTACAACAGTTTACACGACGAGAGTTAAACATAGGTCGAAACTTTGTTGTCTTGAACTCATAGTGATATCCATATCCAATACATCTGACTTGGATACAAAAACGAAACAATAAATATATAATAATACATAATATACCAAACAGAAGATTTAAATTGTCAAAAACAACAAAATCTGATATCAAATATGAAGCAAGCTATCACATTTGATGCCTCCTAGATTTGTTGTCATGGGATATAAAAATAAAAGTATAAACAAACAATAAGCCAACCAGCATCTAGAATCTGGTCATGATCATGATAGTTCTTGAATCTGCCGCGAGAGTACTCTGACTGCCGAGATAGAACTACCTCGTCAGACGATATTGTGTGGTGTTCGATAGTTCTATGGCGACGGTATCTATTTCTTAGTCTATAGTTAACGCGATATTTGCTATCATGACCGATACTATTGCACCAAATATATTGCCGTGAAAACGGGGTTTCTAATTTATTTAGAGTGTTTATTTAGTGTGTTATTATATACCTAATTCTTTGAAAGATGTTCGACTTATTTTATTCTTTCTTTCCAACCACATTAGATTACCCAGATTTGGTCAATTAAATACACTAATAAATTAGGAAATGTTCACATCAAAATATATTTTGAGTAGTGATAACCGTAAACTAATTTTCTTCAATTACTTAGTTTTTATTTCATGTTTCTAAATTGTCTCAGAATTACTTTTGATTTTATCCTAGTTTTGTTAGAACCTTTCCAAAAATAAATATAAGGGTTGCCCTACTTTCATGACAAATGGCCTCGTACTTGAGTAAAAAAATCCTCGAATCCTCAGGGAGTTCAGATTTTAACGCCCTTCACTTCATCGTGGGAATAAAAAGAAGAAGTGGGGGGAAACAATTCTAAGGATCAGTGAAGGTAAAAATATTCATGAGTGAACCGGATATTCCGGAGAGACCCTTAAGGGGGTATTAAGAGCAAGACAAACTTCCGGTAAGGGAAATAGGAAGAAGGAAGTAAAAAGGCCTTGTAAAACATCATTTCCGTAATTCAACAAGAAAACCCCAAGGTTTTCGTCGGAGAAAAAATTTAAAAAAAATTAACCTGGTTTATACGAATTCCATTAAAAAGAAATCTTTCAGACTAAGCAGATTCCTCGAGTCTATAAACTAATAATATAACGCACATAAACAATTTTATCAAAAGTTATATTAATGGAACTATAGAACAAGATGACACCAATTCAAAACTTTTTTTAACAATTATTNAATTATTTTTTCATTTATGAGTACAGTAATTTTAATATACACTCACTAATTACTATTAATAGAATAATTGATCGAAGAAATAGCCCCCTTAAAGATTGACCTGCACTCTAGGGGAGAAAAAAACGTGACTTTTTTCCAACCCAAGAATTTAAACGTCAAAACATAGCGAGTACAACAACTTGTATATTCTATATAATTTTATGGAGGACTAAACAAAAGTTTTAAGTCAGCATAACGTGCTATAAATCCACTTAAAGGTCTTGAAGTATAGAAAAATAATTATGTAACAATGAAAATTTCATATGTCCTAAATATTTTCAAGATGTCGGCCAATATAGCGGTCGACTAAACATAGTCTTTAAGAGAAGGAAAAGAATATGTAACTATACTATACTTTAAAACTTCCACTTTTGAAACAAAAGATGGCCGAAATGTGGGGTTTGGAAAAAAGGAATGCTTATATAGAAATGTCACACGCCATTTTGAAGCTCGTCTCAGGTATTTTAAGAATATGTAAGTTATTCCGTGAAAAATGTTTCCTTAATGATATGATAATGAGCCATATCCCTAGTTAAAATCATTATGAAGTCCTGACAAAATCGGTAAAAGTATTATGAGATACTATCTTTCCAAGTAGAATAATATATAACGTCGGATCACTGGCAGAATGTTCTAGTGGCAGAATACTCTAGTGGCAGAATATTCTAGTGGTAGAATATTCTAGTGGCAGAGTATTCTAGTGGCAGAACATTCTAGTGGCAGAGTATTCTAGGGGCAGCTATTCAATGTTACTCTTTGAGTTTTATTTATACTTTAACTATATACCTACATATTTTGGAGTGAGTATTTAAATGAGAACTGTCATGAAAATATGAAAATACCGATTCAATGAAGAGACATTTCCAATTCAATAGTTAAAAGAATCTCAAGTAAATAAAAGGTAAATACGAATAAAAAATAGATGCTCTAGTAAATTAACAAATTTACGATAAAGGAACGAGAAAACAACGTTTACCGTTTATCGATCGTTTTGAGACATTGAATTGACACGTTGATGGTGGTAGCCATGATGAGGCTTTGTAACAGTGACATTATGTGCCGCACCTGCATTACTACAGATATACACGACGTAACTAGAGCAAACCAGTTATAATGCATTGTGTGCACATCCACCAAGTCATCTCGTACAGCTGCACTAGAACTAAATCATATGAGGGGCTTCTGTTGTCCGATAACGGATAACAAATTCTAAAACCTCTCAGGCTGCAACGTTGCAGCAAATGTACAGCTGTGGAGCTTGTATGTTACATAGTCACTATCTCTTTTAATCCGTTTATCACAGATGACCTGTCAATCAAATGACGACGGAAACCCACACACGCTACTATACACATTAAACAGAAAACGGACACGATTTTTTTTAAACGTATGCAAAATACAAAAGCGAGGCCAAAAAGAACAAAATTAAAACCCTGACTAATCATGATGTTGTATTAGTAGAATTTATTAATGGATATTATCTTTGTGTATTCATTATTACTATACAACCCACAAACCAACCAGGACGCAGGGTTTTAAAAAACAATGGGGTTTGCTCTTACACACAGTCAACAAAAGAAGGGCGGACAGGGACACGAAAATTTCTCAAATTTAGATGAGCAATACGTGATAAAAAATATATATAAGACGTAAAATGTTGTCTTATTAGGAGCTTTTTTTTCAAAAATTAACGAATGAGTACAAAGAAAAAAATAAAACAAATCCATATAAAAGTTATTTTGAGGTAAAGGTGTATGCAAAATTGAAAATATTTACAGATTTTCTAATGCCCATTGGTCACTCCTAAAAAGAAAAGGGTTCCTACGAACAGTCAATTTCTTGATGAAAATTTTCGCCACAGTTTTAAGGTTTATTCATTAATTTCGTTTCTTGAATTTAGACATGCATATGATTGCGATGTTTTCAATTTCCTTGCGTAGGTAAGTACTTCTCNGGGGGGGGGGTTACAATTTTTTAACTTAATCTATACGTCTGTGTCTGTATGTTTATACAACATATTGAATTATATACATATACAGGGGAAAATGTCACGTCCAACGTATTCTTTATTATTTTTTATTTTATTTATGTACAATTTTTATACCTGGTTTTAAACAAACGACGAATTATAATTTTTTTATTCAAAGGTACATGTCTATGATGAGTACAGAGAGCCTTTATAAAATATCAGTGACACATGAAACTAGAAATGCTGAAGGTTTTTTTTTGTAGCTATGTTATTTTCAAATGGCCCATTCATTTTTTAACATCCTTCTGCAACTTTTAAATATCAATTTTTTTTTTTTTTTAAATACTATCATTCAGATAACATCGCACTCTACATTCTACATACATGTTGATGAATTAAAACCGACAGTTAAAAAATGTAGCCTACGCTGAGATATGTGAAAAATAAAACGATACAATGTAATGACCCAAGTTTAGTTAAAAATGATGATTCTATTCATTTGTAATACCTGAATGTAATAATAAATATAATAAAATTAATAAAATATATGGGGTTTAAGGCCCACGCAGCAACCGTGTGTTCCACCCGAACAATATTCTGGCCCTTTACGGCCGTTGACCCGACTGAGCGTTTGTTTACTGGAGCCATTTTCCTTGTTACAAATTTTACGCTCTAGATTCGCAATAATGATTGACGTTGAAATCGATTGACTAGAAGTGGATGAGACGAACAGAAGGAGAAGGAAAAAACCAAAATATTGCGATTAATAGATACTAAAGAATCGACTTAATGCCCACCATGCACGGTCAAAATGTTTGCGCAAAAATTTGGACCGTGAATGGCGCAAACATGATGTTTGACGTGTATGGGCTAAATTTGCCCGACATCAGGTGCGCGCAAAATGTTTGATCGTGTATGGGGGCCTTTAAAGAGTACATACCACTACTTTATCAGTGCAGAGACATTTCAGTATATTTTGAACGCTATTTATCCAAGACTCAAAAAAATGGCCAAATTTTAGAGAAGTGATATTGTAAGGTAAGTGAAGGGAAATATATTTATAGAAAAATTGAACGAAAGATTAAACAAATACAGCTGTGGTTGGGGCAGATCAGGGACTTTGGCAGAATGATCCGAAAATTCTCATGCAATTCGGATCTTTTTAGGCATCGACTGTACTTACCCGAACAAGGCAAACATTTATATTAACACGATATAGGTAACGAAAACGCTCGAAAAAAACGCCCGAGTCGGCTCGGTCTCGCTCAGTCCCGCTCGGCGTTTAATGTGAATAGACCCATGCTAATACATGAATTTGCTTCTCAAGCGGAATCGGCCTCGCTCGGTCTCGTACGCAGTGTGAAAGCCGCCTAATACTAAAGCACGGTTTACACTTGTACATTAGTTTAGAAGAGTATTTACAGCAACTTATTCAAGAGAACTTTTGTACTTAAGCTTAAGTAGTATGCTTTAGAAGATTTCTTACAATAATATTCGAGTAATACAAGCGTTTACAAGCAGCCAAGTAGTATAGATTTACAATCCAATTATTTTACTGATATTAAATACAATAATATACACTGCAGGTGTATGGACCTTCAAACAACAAAGTATATTTATAAACTCGTTTTAATTAGTATTAACTTTTGACACTCAGATTGGCCAACCTATATGAGGGGACAAAAAGGCACAAGGTCCGTGGGAGGGGAGGAGCCATTTTTATTTGCCTAGTTGGACTGACCTTTTCGAATTCAAAATCCGGTGCTTTCATTGCCCCCCCCCCTCCACATTTCTTTAGATTTTCCCGCGCTTTCAATAGTTAATACTAATTGAAAAGAGTGTAGTGTATTTCAGTCAATAAAAACAACGAAAATCGTCATTTATTTTCTATGTATCAAAACAGAAGAGTAAATTTCTATGTTTTATAAGACGGAGTTAAATCCACAACTTAAATATAGATATCATACGTTTTAAAACGGACGATTCAATTATTAAAATGAAACGCATTAAAGTGATAACACAAATCAAAGCATTTTAGATATGCACAAATGTGGTTTAAAGAAGAAATTACATGAAGACTTGGTAAGACTAATGTAAACGCAAACAAAGGGTTAAAAGCAAGTATGATTTACATTACGGTTACGAGGTAATGTAAAATATCGACTACTGGGTTCATGTTTACACAGAACCGGGGCTAAGCCACACAGACGCCAGAGTAAACAAAAAACCACCTTTTAACACAATTAGATAAGAAAGAGAGAGAAAGGGAATAAAGATGGCTGCCGGCGGTAATAAAAACACCGGCTATGGTGTCGAAGTATGAGATACTTGAGGACGCAGCCATGTTGTGCCAGCTATAAAATTTCAACCGCTATGAAGCATAACTCAACCCCTTCTTCCCACCCCCCTCCCAACCGAACCCAAAAAGTGGGAATAAAATAATGTGAGCTTACTCAAAGGGAAATTTAAACCCATTTTAAAGAGGTGAGGTGAAAATAGCTGTCTATAGAATTTCATAATTCAACTGTAAACTATTCTAAACGCTTCGAGCAATTTTCAAAGAATTTTTCACTCAAATTGCTGAAAAACTCTGTATTCTTTTGTCTTGGAGATTTTTATAAAAAAAAGCATTTTCTCTCAGCGTGAAAAAAAAAAAAAAAATCTAAAATTTACCGTACTTTACACTTGGCAGTGGGCAACTTTGCTTTCTATTTAAGGAATCTAATGTAAAAAGCGAGAGAGAAAAGAAAATTAGAAGAAAAGACCTGAGCGCGGTGTTTTCAAGTGAACACGCAAGTAAATTAAAATACAATTCTTCTATCATTATTAAACATATTATAATTTTGTGTTATCTTTTTATAATTAATTACTTATTATAAGTATGAAACATGTCTCTCACAAAATACACGACGCATAAAAAATTCCTTAAAACAATTTTTTAAATATTTTAGACAAAGGATAATGGATAATTGGAACTGTTATAAAATGGGGGGTGGGGCGGAATTTTTAGGATGCGCGGCGCAAAGATTACTACAAAAACTGTACCTAATATTTTTAATATACATTTTATACTTAGGGTGTTCTCCCCTTATCACCACATGACGCTTTTCCGATTTAATAATATTGTTCATCCTCCTATTTTTTAGGGATGCATATTTTGGGGCTTCCTTAAGTTTCAAATTTTTGTGTAACTTTGGAAAATACAGGTGCGTTAATCCCCTCCAGCTGGATAGATTGACTACGCAGGAAATTATATAAGGGTCCTCGGTTTTTACCCACTCTAAAATTAATTTTTTTTATTCTTTATTTTTAGTAAATACGTGAATAACACGATACAACATACCTAAACCTGCTGTACACAAGTAACCGTAAACTATAATGTTATAATATTCCTAGTTTTTTTTTTGTTTTTTTTTTTTAATTTATTTATTTTTCACTTTATGCTTCATAGACATAATGATGAAATGAAAAGTTATGCCTTATTAAAATTAAAGAGATTATAACAACTGGCATCTAATTATACATTCATACTTTCATTGTGGCATAAATAAAATGAAGAACAAAATTAGGGTTAATTTTGGGACGCTATTAGATCGAGATGTAACTGGTTTTATCGCCCTCCACTTGTAAACATTCCTATCCTGAACGGCCGGTAAAGTTCCATATTACAGCCCTGGGGCCGGTAATAATGTATGGTTTATCCATTACAGGGCCGCTAGTAGTTCGAGATGCGGCCGCTTCCTGGCCGGGCCGCGGCGTGCAGGAAGCGCTAGTAGTTCTACGCGTCAGCTGTTTAATTCGTAAACAATCAATATTTTTATAACTGCCGTTTGTTTTGGTAACGATTTAACCTAAATATGCGTTTATTGTTTTGAAGATTACGGCAAAATAGTTTTTGTAGTTAGTTTACATGTGGTGGGCGATAAAATAGTGTACGCACCACGAGCAGTAAGCGCTATAACAAGCCTCGGGCGTTAAACGCACTCGTACTTTTAAACTTCGCCCTCGGCCTGTAAAAACGCCCTTACTGCTCTAGGTACGTAAATAGCTATTACTACCCTCGCTATTCGCTATCACTCGGGTGCTAATGCAAAATGCTACTTTCCGCACCAGACGCGTAATGTACTATTTCGTTCTTCAGAACGATCACATAGCTTCCGTTAACTTCGATTAGCTCGGAAGTAAAATCTAAAATACAATAAAGATTGAAACCACGTTAAATTTGAATTTAATTTGAAAATGTATAATTAAAACGGTGTGCGAACAACTACAGGACGTTTTTACAACTAAAAAAATACATTCAGTGAACTTAATATGTGCGACTTTAGGAATTATAAAATAAAAAAAATAAATAAATAAGACTCAGATATAATAATTACTCTAGTGAAAAAAAGAGAAATAAACACGAATGCAAAAATGTTTTTAATAGTAAGTGGAAATGGATTTCTGGGAAAATTATAATTCTGTAGACGGTTAATATTTCAAAACAGTACGAACAGGATTCCTAGAAAAAGTTTTTACTCATAAAGCTACCTAATATGTAAATACAATATCCCCTAAATCCTATTACAGAATTTGCTCCATCTCTGCTTGGGATTAATAAATAATAATAAAAAATAAATAAATAAAAATTCGGTGTAGATAACAAACTTCAAAAAAATTAAATGAATAGCTAAAATATGCATAAAATATCGGTCCGAGACAACTCAGAGAAACTTTCTCATACACGAGTTCATAATTACTCAGCTCAGTGTTTACCATTTATTAGTTTTCGTAGATACATTTAATTAATTATGAACGTATCATCGAAATTTATAATAAAAATAATTTCCCCTCGACGGGGAATCGAACCCAGCCTCCCTTTGTGTGTTGGACTAAATTTGAGAATTATTTTATCAAAATCGTCGGAACCGTTTTCGAGAAATAATTTTATGANCGCCATTCAAGTTAATACGGCTTCTTTGCTGAGAAAATGAAAGAAGCAAGAAGGAAAACTAATCACAAGTCACAAGGAAATTCATTGAGATTTCTTACATTGCAGCAAAGTTAATTTAGTGAGACATAAAGAAGAAAGAGCCAAGAGATTTTCCAAGGCTTCCTTTCAATAAGCCAAATCAATTACTTTCTACTCTCGATGAAATATTTTGTTTAACAATATATACTTTTTTATTACCTATATAATTAATTATTAAAAATAAAAAATATATAAATAGATAACAATTTTATATATTTTATATTGCATATTATGATTAGGTATATTTTAGAAGAGATTGGTAATAATTAATCCTTTTTTTTTAATTCCGGGGATTAAAACCCACAGTCCAGGAGATAGAGTCAAAAAAGTACCCGACTAACATCAAGCTAGAATTTTGTGTAAAAGTACCTACATCTTTTGGTGCCTTTTAAGAATACGTAGTCGGCTAAATTCGTCTGCGGACACAGCTTGGCAATGTAGGCATTTGAAAAAAACAAACCGCTGAAGAGCAACCATGTATCCCGCCCTTTTTGGTGGAAAATGTGATTTTAATAAGTTATTCAATTATTACTCCAAATCATAGAGGTCAACTATTAAGTGCCAAACTACCGTCAACTTGATTTTTAGTCTACTAACTAATTTCGTACTCAGGATCATGAAAATCACATTGTCCACCAAAAAGGGGCGGGAAATGGCCGCTCTCCACCTTTTTTTTTTTTTTTTTCTCCAAATGTCTATTGCCAAGCTATGTCCCACAGCCGACCACATATTCTTAAAAGGCACCAAAAGATTTACTTACACACAAAATTCTAGCTTGATATTAGTCAGAAACTTTTAAACGCTATCTCCCACACTGCCAGAGACATATACCACTTAGGTTACTAAAGTTCCACGAACCAAACCCGTGCTGAATGAAAAATGCTCTCCCTTATTCTTTTATACTCTAAACAGACGGACAGACTCCCAAAAACGGAAAAATTTTATTGAAAGCAATCTATTAAACTCTTCCAGAAAAAAGGGGGGCCTTTGGCGTTCCAATGGATCATTTCAGTCCAGGTAACTCTGGTAGCAGCATATAGTACAAATAGGTAAGGTAGGTAAAAATGAACTTCCCCACTGAGACTCGAACAAGACATGCATGGTGATTACATTATCACGATGGATACAGTGTATCCATGGTGATCGAGCTGCTCTGAAGGGATTGATCTATCAGAATTCCTCCCTATAGCTCAAAGCTTATTAGTTCATTCGCTACGAAAATTAAAAGAATTCCGAGATGGAGGATATTTTATGAATTCCTCCCCTATAATTAAAAATTATATAGATACCAATACCGTGTATGTGTAGAGATGCGAAGAGAAGGATTTGCCCAAATTAAGGTCTCTGAGTCAAAAGGAGTTATTTAAAAAATTTCTGTCTCTGTCTGTAGTATGAGGAAACACGAGGAACCTAAAATAATCGATTCCGATAAAACTTGAGTTCAGAAAAAAACTTGGGTAAAATTTGAAAGAAATCAGAGCTTAAAATTTCTAAGTCTATTTAAATATGTACCTACTACTTTAACCAAATCAGACGCTATCCCAGAAAAAAAATCTAGTTTTCGCTAGGTAAAATAAACAATAAATGCGACTCCGCTGGTAATCGAATCAGGCCTATGTAAACAACAAGAGCTTTCAATTTCTAACTGGATCACATTTTTTTTTCTTTTTATTTGGAATTCAAATTCTGTTTTACTACACATACATGAGATTTACATTTATTATACTATGAATATTATGTATATTTCGTCCGAGTTTGTTCGGATATATTTTTTAATTGTTGTGCGCTTGGTTTAAAATATCCTGATGTTTTTACCTGCTTTTAATTATACCAGAATTAGAAATTGATACTATTTCAAAAAGACAGAATTTCGTTTTACGGAATAATTGGAAATTGGAAACTGTGGGAATTGGATTTGTATTTGGAAGCACCAAGGGTTCTACAGTGAACCTGTGTCAGGTTACTCGGGCCCTGAGGCAAGTCAGTGCCACTAACTTAACCCAGGCTTTACTCTTGACATCCGGCGTCAAATTCACTCAAAAAACTTTCTGACAGTTTCGTTTATCAAATGCTGAATCAATTGAAATTAACTTCGTGACGTTTCGTCGTCAAAAAATAAATAAAAAAATAAATTATGGCAACCTATTTTCAAAGAAGAGTGAGCGATATTCTTTATTTTATTTCAAAACATTTACTCTGTCAATCAACCGTTATAAGTAAGCGACGACGTTACTCTAAAACTGATTTAAATTGTATTTAAATTATCCTTACAAGCAGTCATAAGACTGAACGAGCGATATTAGCTAGTTCATTATACAAAACTAGCCGTTAAGCCCGCGGTAACGGGCAGAATAATAAATATGGTTGAGAAAAAGAGCTGAGAGATAATAAAAATAAAATTAAAATAGATATTTAAAGAGATATTTACTGTTTAAATAGTAAGTTTTATGCAGTTATAATTAAAACATTTAAATAGGAAGTTTTGTGCTCCGATATTCGTTACATAGGTATGGCGCAAATGGTTTAGTATCTGGCTTACTCCCAGTAGCCCCGGGTTCGATCCCAGCTTATGGCACATCAATTTTTAACGTTATAAATCATTTAGAGGTGAGTCGTTGTTGTCGTTGTCGTTGTTGGGACACTACTCGATTATATTAAAGATGATCATTATACAAGATGATCATTATACAAGATGATCATTATACAAAATGATCATTATACAAAATGATTCGTTTCTTCCAGGAGTTTGTGCAACCAACTTGATCATATACACGTGAAATACTCTCCAATACTCGCCAATAGTGTGGCACTTAGTAAAATTTATTGATACTCTCTCGTCCCATGTCGTAGAATTAAATGATTTTATGCTTTTAAAACCTATTACCTATTATCCAATATATTTCATTTTCCCCCCTTATTAAATCTGTCAATATTGTTTTGATTTTTTTTTACATTAATTAAAGTATTAATTTAGCAAGATTTAATGAGTGAAGACGGTTGGAATTAATCTGGGTGGGGCTATCTGCGGGCTACTTTCGACGAACCATAAAAATTTCATAAAAAATCCGATAAGTACTTTTAAGGATATAGGTGTAATTAATATATGTTTGTGAGCATTTTGGAAATAATGAAAAGGGCCCAGACGATTAAAATTTCTTTTAGACAACCAATGGGCTAATTATGACCTACCATCCAAATTTCATTAAAATCGGACGTGTAGTTTTTAAGATATGTTGGTTAGCAAAAATTGAGCCACAGACCGACAGACAGACTCAGAACCAAAAATTTCTCTAATGTCTCTGTTGTCCTGTGTGAAACAACTTCTATATTGGAATTTTTGAAATTGAAGACTTCGTTCTTTAGAACGATCACATAGCTTCTGCTACATTCGGTAAGCTAGGAAGCAAAACCTAGAAGAGTACTTCATACTGGTTTATTCAATTACTTTATTTGGTTATTATTAGTTATCGTTATCACTGATTAAGTATTCGAAACCAGTTGGAATCCATCGGGAGTAAATCACACAAAATCTTTGTGGAAACAACTAATTGTATGATTATAGAAAGATAAAAGTTATTAAAAGTTGATATTCTTTTTAACACTTTTAGCTGTCTCAACGATTTATAAGATAACATTGATTATTGTTTTTTTTTTCCAAAATGATCGATACTTGAAATGTCTGATGAGATTTAGGCCACGGTAGCTATTGTTCATTGTGTTTAAAATCAAAACTCAGCTATAGAAGAAAGAATTGTTCATTTTTCAAGTAAAGTTATTTTTCTATTTATGAACCCGTTAATGGAACCAAATCAGAGCCAAGATAAGGTAAAAGTCAACCATAATAATATTATCAGGGTCAAGTAGTTCTGCTAACAGCCACTAGGGTAAACCATTTCATCCAGCTTCTGCTTCAGCAGAAGAGCTATGGGTTCTTAATACTTGAAAATATTTTTCCGAACAGTAATAAAAATTATAAATGTTTTAGAAATATCCCCACTCTCTCTCAAACCCAGATCTTACTAAATATATATATTTAAAAAAAAAAAATCTAATAAAAGACCGAGGAAAAATTCTTCGGGTACCATAAAAAAAAATTATTTATTAAATCTAACAGCAGTTCTAGACGGGATATTAAATAATAGGGAATTTTCGCAGAAAATGAAATATTTTTCGTCGTTTGTTGTGAGAGTTTACAGAGACGGAAAGGGGAAGGGGGGGGTATTGTTCATTGTGTTTAAAATCAAAACTCAGCTATAGAAGAAAGAATTGTTCATTTTTCAAGTAAAGTTATTTTTCTATTTATGAACCCGTTAATGGAACCAAATCAGAGCCAAGATAAGGTAAAAGTCAAC
>KZ651608.1:177029-194814 GCA_001010745.2 Gerris buenoi | reverse complement strand
ATTGATTAGATAGCAAAACACACATAATTAACATATATGGCCTATTTATAATAACTACTCTCGTGTTTTTATTAACCTTTCTATTACATTTTATTGTGCGTATAAGGTCTTTCAGATAATAAAATCTTTTAGGAGATTATACTTTTTTTTGTTTTTTTTGTATTTTTAAATTTAGAACAACAATATCGAGCCCGTATTAAAATGATGTTTGAAAGAGGTATAAAGTTCCGCATAGTACAATAATACAAAGAATTTTTATAATATAGTGCTTCAAAATTTTATAAGACAGAGAGAATGTGCGACCTAAATCGTGGAATTATTTACTATTGGTCCCTAATCTATTAAATAATTACTGGTATGTGGTTCATAGATGTATATATATGTGGATAAAATAAAACACCGCCTTCATAACATCCTTGGCTATATTTCAACCCTTTCTTGGGTCATCCTTAAGCCTACAACAGAAACACTTGATACTAACATAGTTTGTGTTCAAATTTTATACAAAAATTGCTATTTCCACATAGCTAAAAGGCCACAATTAAGATGTACCTATATTAGACACAATCGCACTTTGAACTTAAAAAAAAAAAAAATAAATAAGTATAACATAAAAACAATAGTCCAGGAGATAACGTGCATGACTGACAAACATCAAGCCAGAATTTTATGTATGAGGTAATCTTTTGGTGCCTTTTAAGAATATGTGGTCGGCTAAGTTCGTCTTCAGGACATGCTTGGCAATGGCGATTTAAAAACAAAGAACCGGTAGAGACTAGCCTTATCCCCCTGTTTTGACGGACAATTTTATTTTCATGATACTGATTAAAAAATTAGATAGTAGACCAAAAATCAGTTGGTGTTAGTTTGTCATTTGATAGGTTGGTTATTCAAATCTAAGTGGTTACATAGCCAGTGACAAACTAACGTCAACTTGATTTTTGGTCAACTAACTAAATTTTTATTTAGGATCATAAAAATCATCATTGTCCACCACAATGGATGGGAAATGGTCGCTCTCCACCGATCTCTACTTTTACCAGCATATGGCCAAGCTATGTCCCGCAGACGAACTTAGCCGACCACATATTTCTAAAAGACACCAAAAGATTAACTTTTACACAAAATTCTAGCTTGATGTTAGTCTGACATTTTTATGCAAGCTTATCTTATGAACTAAACCGGTCCAAGACAACGAAGAAAAGAAATAACTATTGTTATTTTTATCATCCTCTATTCACTAGTATACTTTAGCGCTTTTATAATAAGAAACAGCCCGCCAGTTTTATGCAGAAATTACTTACAAAAGAAATTACTTACAAAAGAAATTACTTACGTCAACGTATGAAATTATTGAATACAAAAGTAACAGATTATTTATTATTGTATGTAAGCATAAAACACAATTTGATAGAAATTGGTTCAGTCGTTTAGTTATCATGCTTCTGAGTAGACAACAAACCGCAGTCATTTATATACATTTTTAAACTAACAGCAAAACGAAATAATTAAAAATTTAACTTTTGTGTTTTTTTCAGTTTCCACTCCAGTTTGGAAGGAAGGGTTTTACACTCGACTAAATTATCAACCACCTACGAGTCATTAGATTTTTTTTTTTTTTTTTTTTTTTTATTGATCAATAAGAGAAATTGATAAGGAGTACTGATGTGATAAGAGACAAGTTCAGAATTACACAGAGAGGGGGTTGGGACTCTTAATATTGTCCTTTGTACAAAGACTTAAGGGAGAGAGTAGACAGAATGACGTCACGTTCAAGAACTGACTCTTCTGTACTACACAGTTGCCAGATAAGACCGGGAGCAGGAAGCGGCAACACTGCCGACACTGGAATCATCTATAGGAGAGTTTCCTTGCAATTCGGTGAGGTATTTTCCCAAGTACACAGACTATAGAGCAAAACTTTGTTGGTCCTAAACCCTACCTCGTCTCCCCCTCTTTCAAACTCTTCATGTGACCTTTCCAACCTTTTTTCCTAATAAAATATATTAAATTTCACACTTATACATCCTCGTAAATAATAAGTAAAAGTGTGATTCATAATTTAGGTGAAGTTACCACAAAATAATACGTCTAAAAAAAATAATTGGCACGCAATATCTTATTTCGGAAATAAGATATTATTGATTGCTTTGAAAAAAGAAGTATTTTCAGAAAAATAAGGGCCTTTTTTCTTTAGTGGATGGAACTCTCTTCGTCGTTAGTTAATCATTTCCGTTTTTTAGTTTTTATATTTGCTGATACCGAAAACCTTATCAAATAAAACACAAACTAGGACAGTTTTCACACAGTTCCAGGACAGTTATGTATATTTTCTGTTAATTAAATTATAAAATTATCCACCACATATCATCACTAAAGAACAAATCTGTTCTAAAATTTAAGTTGTGTTGTTAACTATAATTCAAAAGGATAGTTAATAAGTTAATTAAAGGATTTAAATACTTCGTAAATAATACGATCGCGGAAAACTTATAAGAGGTTCCCAGAGCACTAATGTTCCGCGGATCACCGGTAAAGAACAACCGTTCTATTCCTTTCATCGGTGAATGAAATGTTAGTTTTTAAAATGTAAATTTTAACCTAAGTTTTGATGGACTTTAGAAATATACCAAAACGTTTTAATGACGTAAGCACATATTTTAAAACGTTTACGATCAAGATCAATGGCTTAGACAAAATTTCAAACCAACGTTTCTGAGTCCAGGCAACGACCTCTTAAGGCCCCATAGAATGAAATAAACTATGCAAAAATAAGAACATAAGTAATCGGAATTGATATACAAAATACAAAGGATACAAAGGTTCTAACCCACAAACATTATCTAAATCGCTCCGCTGGATTTTATTTTTTTCAAATTCAAGTATGTAATTTTTCCGTAAGAGTTTAAATTTAAATGTTTTTAGAAGTAAAAAACTTACAACGCAAGTTTCATCACTGTGAAATTATCAACAGGAAAATAAATAAGAATAAATTATTCAATTTCAGGTTCGTTGATTCATAAAATCCTCCTCGATAGCAAAGCCGCTTTAATCATGTTGAATTTAAAATATGTATATTATTTGTTTCAAGAGTCACAGGGAAAAAAAGGACCTTGGACGATCATATCATAATCGCATTAATACGGTCTAACGTTTCGTTAAAGTAAAAAAATAATAACTTAAATAAATTAAATTTATTTTACCGGGTCAGATAAACTATATACGCTGGAGCTAGTGAGTAATAATTTAATTTAAAAAATTATATTGATGAAGTAGGTAGACAAGAGTCTAGAACAGCTAGTTCTATACACAATAAAATACCTTGTACCAGAAAAGGTTTTAAGACATTAGTTTTTCAAAAACAAATTCTTCCTGCACTAAAATTCACGAATTAATGAAGCGCCGTTTACACGGTGATAGTTGACGCGATAATTGAGGTCATGATAGCAACTATCACAGTGTACACTACGTGATATATTCTGTCGCGATAGAACTATCAGCCAACACAGGAGTGTTCAGTGTTTACCACAGCAGTCAGAGTACTCACGCGGCAGATTTAAGAACTACCACGCTAGATACTAGATGCTGATTGGCTGTTATATTATTGTTTGTTTGTACTTTCATATCACTTGATAACAGATCTAAAAGAAAAGGCAGCAAATATGACCTAGTTTCACATTTTATATTAGATTATGTTAGTTTTCGACAATATGCTCTATTTCTGTATCCAAATCAGAAATGTAGAATATGGATATGGACATAACTTTGAGTACAAGACAAGTTTTGACGTATGTTAACCCTCACCATGTAGACCGTACACCTCAGCGATAGTTTTATGACGTAGACTGACATGACAGTTCTATCGTGGGAGAACTATCACCGTGTAAATGGGGCTTAAGTTACAAACATAATTTCATTCATTATTAGGATGGATGTGTAAATTTAAGGAACTTATCCATTTTTAGAATTGATTTGAAATATTTTACTATTATTATTTTCTGTAATAGTATACATATACGTATGTACATATATTTAAATGACAGGTAAGGTTATTACTCGAGGAGGAAAGTGACGGTGTTACAATGCAAAGCCTGCAAGGAATGTCGGAGTGGAAAGCAATCGAATCCATTCCCCCAGTAATATGTAATGTTGGAATTGAATCCAGAGCAAGGAAATTGAATTGAGAATCTAATCCAGTGAGGAAGGGAACAGCAACAGCAACCACACGTTGCAACTAAACCCAAACCATAATATTGAACAGAAACCATCCAACGGATTCTATCATTTCGCAGCCACTACAACAATTCTACAATATATATTGTAGAATAATTCAACATTAAACAATTACATTTATTAAATTAATATTATATTGATTAAAACGTCGGAATTTATCCCGAGTAAATAAAATAATTCTCAATTTTAAAGGAATAATGGTGAGCAACAAATAAAAAAATAATTCAATAACCTCTAGCAACATATATTAATGCGTGATCACAATTAGAAACTTTTAACACCATGAAAAAACATGTTGTAAGGTTGAAAGGTTGTCCAAGGAAGGTTGACGTAAGGCGGATCTCCCAAACACACGGAATTAGATAAAATATAGAGACTCCTGTCTTAATGGGAAGTAAAGGGCCCATAAGCAGTATTTTATACACCTTCTGAATAGTGATTTGATCATTTGAAATACTTAATCGATTTTGAATTTAGAAAACTTTGACGCTGACAGCGTGGTTGAACCAAGAAGAAGCTGAACGATGCTGGAGACTAGTCTCGAACGCCGAACGCAAAGAATTATAAAATGGTAAGGTAACTCAAGAATGACAGAGAGGCAAGGGCGTTTAACAGGCTTTACAACTAAAAAGTATAGTACATAGGGTGTCTCTTAAAATACTTTGCCAATTAGTGTGGCAAATAGCTCCCTTGCGTTCTATTTCGTATACTTTAATGATTTCATGCTTTTACAACCTATTATTGCCAAATGTATTTAATTTTTTCCCATTTTTTAAATCTGTCAAAATGGTTTTGATTTTTACATAAATCAAAAATCAATTTTGCAAAATTTAAAAATTGCAAACGGTTGAAATTATTCTGGGGCTATCTGTGGGCTACTTTTGACAACTATTCAAATTTCATAATAATCAGTTTAGTACTTTTGATGATATAGGTGTAAATGTAGATGTATATATTTGAGCGCTCGAAGAAGGAAAAACTAATAGTACAAAAGGTTGAAACTTTTATGACACCAACAATGGGCTAATTATGACCTATCATCTAAATTTCAATAATATCAGAATATGAATGGCATTTCACAAAAGTAGAGTGACAGACCAAAATGTTTCCCAATGAATGAAACGAATTTTTGAAATCGGAGACAAAAAAATTTCGTTCTTCAGAACGATCATATATCTTTTGTTGCCTTCGGCAAACGAAAAATAAATTATTTAATTTTTTAACCTTCCGATTCCATATTGGAAACAACATTTAGCATTTGCCAGTCTGAATGCAATACCTCTCATGATGAAGTTTACTCAAAAGTTCCGAGATGGCGCGAGGATACTTAAAGGAAACCTGTGATTTCTCATGATCTCTACTGGAAGACTTCGCTGGTTTTATCGATTGCCTCGAGGCTTTAATCAAGGTTTTAAGAATGCCTCAGTCTTGCTTCAAATCTATGTTTCAGGGATCATAATGACGTCGCGCAAGTATACGATGTTATGTCCCGACCGACGAGAACGCTTGGGCCAGGTGACTTAATGTAGCAAACTTATTATTCAGCCTCCAGTCTGAGGCCTTGTTATGTAAGTTGTTAGTACCGAGGATTCTACAAAGTTTCCACATAACTCTCATCCTAAATGCGTATTCAAAACCAAAACACTTTTGCTCAGTTGTAAACCCACTCTAATGTAAACAGCAGCAAAACACGACAAACCAACAATTGCTTGTTTAGTCGGAGTAATAATAGATAGATTACAAAATGACTGCCACTGCCAATTAGTGTGGCACATAGCTTCCTCGCATACTGGCACGAACTTTATTGTTTTTATGCTTTTACAATCCAATATTGTCTCATTTATTCAATTGTTTCTACCCCTGTATTTGTAATAAGTCGAAATTGTTTTGATTTTTTACTTGAATCAAAGTATCAATTTAGCAGAAATGAAAGAGCGGAAACGGTTGAAATTAATCTGGTTCTCTCTGCGTGCTATACTGTCGACAAATCATCCCAGTTTCATAAAATGAGTACTTTTGAAGGTACAGGATGTATACCATGAGTAATATGGGGATATATGTTTGTGGGCATGTTGAAAAGAAACAAATGGGCGCAGAAGATTGAAACTTATATGGGACCAACAATGGACAAATTAAGGCCTAATTTCATTAAAATCGAAGGTGCCGTTTTTAGAGATATATTGGCTCGCTAACATTGAAAGACAGTCAGACACGGAACCAAAAATGTTCTCTGATGTCTGAAACGGATGTTTGTCTTGGAATTCGTGAAATAGGGGACATAAAAAAGTTCATTCTTCGAATGATTACATAGTACATTGCTTCCATCAGCTTTGGTAAGCTAAAAAAGAAAGCATACAAATTATTAGAACAGTGATAGCGCGCTGCCTAAGTATAGCAAAGCCTTAAAACAAATATGTTAATGGAGTGATCTGCACTCTGCAGTCCAGTTCATTGTCATCACTGCAGTGATCTGGACAACTACATCACGGAAACAAAAACTTTTAAAGTGGTTCATTTATAACTTGAGTCTTAAGTGCACTAGCACAGACTGTGAGAGATACCAGCAATCAAATATTTTTAAGTAAGAAAATACTCCTAAAATATACAACGCTTTAAACTAAACCAAAAGACCCGAAGATTTCGGAAATTAAAAGAAGTAAAAAGAGATATCTAAAGGCAGCCCCGTTATGAAAATTCATGCGACACTATGACCGGTTTCTATACGGAAAAGAAATAAGTTATTAGCAAGTCTGATGCCAACTGACCTACTTCATTTATTTATTCAATACAAAACAGAATTATAAAACTTTAAATGAAATAAATGACAATTTATTGCCTGCGCAGAATGTACCTAATAATTAAATAAGTGTTAGGGTCTGATGCAAGCTAATTTCAAATGCGTACTTGCATACATTTGTTTTACAAACAAATTAAATACAAAAATCATGTATTGATTGAAAAAAAAAATTTCAAACTTGCAAGGAAAACAAATAAATTAATAATAACTTTTAAAAGCTTAAAGCTCGAGCATACTAGTTTTTGTAGTGAACGATGAACATTCTCGTTCATATTAGAATTCTATTATGAATTTCGCAAATTTTATGTTATTTTTATAAATAAAAAAAATGTCCGATAAATCTGGATACTAAACCTTTTTGTGTATATGTCTACATTGATAACTTGGTCCACTGTTTTAATTTTAAATTTGTTATCTGATTCGGGTTTCCGTCGTTAAATTTAATTAAAGTGAACATTTTATCAAAATTTACCATAAAAATTATTCCTCTCCGGCAGGGAATCAAACCCAACCTTTCATTCCTTAAAATTTTTAGGTATATTTTTTCTCGGGAAAACGACTTAAGTAATATATCTTCGTACATAAATTACATACTACATTTTAGAATTGTTAAATATAAATCATCGGAATCCGTATCAATAAATTATTTTGAGGGTATAGCGCCCCCAATTGTAAAGCTAAAATTCAATTCTCAATTTCATTTCAGGGGGGTATGATTTTCTGAACCATGTATACCAAATTTCATTGAAATCGGTCAAGAAGTTAAGGCTTTACTCTCCACCACAGACCACAGAGGCATTTTATTTTATTTTATTTTTTTTTAGCCTATTTTCCATCAGAATTTTGACGCCCTACTTTCTCTCGATATAAAAGTAAAAAGCTCTCCCTAAAAGCAAAATGACCTTGAAAATTTGTTTCTACCTTAACGAATTTTCGTTCTGTTATAAAATGGAGGTGATTTATTTGTTTGTAAAGGAGTAATTATATTTTGGGATAAAAAAAGAGGAAAAAATAAATAATAATTAAAATAATAAAACAAAATTAAATAAAAACTTGGTGTTTAAACTCCGACCAAGTGAGTTTTAATAGGATTTATATTTGAATACGTCGTTGGATTAAAAACGCACGCTGCTTTAAATGACATGTATTTTATCTAGAATAGCATTAATTTTTTAGACGTAGCTCTGGTTATTTCAAGAGGTATTTGGCTGTAGGTCTCTGCTTAATTATTACAGCTGTTGGCTAATTTGTTTGGTGCTAAGAAACCATTCCATTGCGTTTCTACCAAGATTTTCTGCGTCTTTAAACAATGTACGACCAATATGTAGTTTTGTACGACGAAACTTATGAGAAGAAATAAAGGAAATAAGTTTTCTTATGGGTACAATTACACATGGGAATGACAATCGATAATTACCTACACCATTTGTAGAGTCGTCAGAAGAAGTGTACAATTTTTATCATCTTCTCCTTTTATATTTTTTCCAAAAAGAAATTTGTTGGATATGGTTTTTATCATCTTCTTTTATATTTCTTCCCAAAAGAAATTTGTTTGATATGGTTGCTAGGATAATAATGGTAACATTTATAAATAAATCAAATGTGTTGAATGCTTACTCAGCAATGATGCCGATGCCAACCTATTCTCAAAAATAATAAAAATAACATAAACGCATGCCATTATACTTTGTTATTAACAACGTATATAATAGCGCGGGAAAATCGAAAAAAAAAAACGGGAGAGGAGCCTATGAGAGCTCGAAATTTTGGCGGGTAGTAGGTCGGGCCAACCAGGTAAACAAAACTATATCACTGGAACTGGATAACCTTCAGATAACTGCCTAGTGAGTGAAGGTAAGAAATAAGAACGTTCGTTCCATTAAACATGGAATAAGGTCACCAGACCATTTACCTGACCCGTTCAGTAAAATAATGATCCATCTCCATCTCTGCCAATGGATTTTTTTTTATTAAAACTTAGCAGTCAAATGCACTTGCGTCTACGTTAGAACACTTCACTTAAGCACTTGCTTGATGAGTAGTACCTAGGCATGAGGTTTGAGGTTTCATCTATTAGTTAGAGCCATTACCGTTCTATGATATATTAATATATTATATACTAATTGTGACCCATTTAGTCACATACAATTAAGTTATTTAAAGACAACGTTATCTAATATTTATCATTACTATATAATATATTATATAAAGCAAGTTCTACGACGAGTGAACATACCATATATGTACACATCTATTAATAGTCGTAAATGATCGTACATCCATATACATAATACTGGTACCTGTATATTAATATAATTATTCAGTACGCATTAGAATTATCATTCTCCTCCATAGACTTAACACTCACCGATGGCAGTTACCGTTCGAAATAGTGCTATTGTGCTACATTATATTTTAATTATCGTTATATTCAATATTTCCTTGACAATTACTTATATAAGAAGCTCAAATTGAGTTTACAGATATATACTGTCAAAAAGAAAACAAAAGGATTTTTTGATCGTGAAGTTAAATTAATGGAGTTTGCCTGTTAGAGAAGTTAGAGGTCTGAAAACCCCCTCTATAACTTGAAACAAGTTTTAGTGCTTCAAGGTGTTATGTCATTGATGAATGGTTTTACGCTTTTCCCCAGCGTGGAACATTGCTGAAAAAGCAGGGCAGTGACGTCATCAACCCCACACCCTTATCATTAATAACAAGGACAATAATCAACTCAATCCCCCCCCCCGGGACAGAGGGAGGGAGAGGGGGTGATGCCTTCCATCTACCTGTAACTTTCTCAATTAAACCATCATTTTCTTCAGACAGGACAAAGAAAATAAAAAAAATAAACTTACGAAGGACATCCATAAAATATTAAAATAACAAAAAAATTAAAAAGGCAAACAAGTTTTTTCTTAAGCAAGGTAATCTATCATAACTTTTAAAAATTATTTTATAATTTAAACTATATAAAACACTTCCGAACCATTTTAATAATATGTAATAGCCAGTTCCTAACGCAACACAAAAATTTCATGAAAACTTTTTAGAGCTATAAATCTCAAAATTGATCCTGCAGCATGCAGACAGAACTTACACAGATTAATATGTTATTGTGTCCAATTCATAATTTGGTAAAGTAAGGAAAAGTTTTGAAATAGTAAAAACAATAGAGGTTTGCGGATGCAAAAAATAATAATGCATTAGAGGAATTAAAAAGCAAGTACATATTTTTCTAATTTCTATCGCTTATTTTAGTTTTAATTTATTAAGAGGTGTCTATAATATATTACTTCTTCTGGTACAATATATTAAGTCAATTTAATTATTAAAAATGAACCTTCTAGGAAGGTTACCTGCGTTTGGTAAAAATTCCATTTAAAGTTTAAATGCATTAAAAGTTCTAAGGCTGACAAGGCAAACCCACGAATCGTTCGGGAATCGTTTAGGACAAGTTTTATACGAATGCGCTAACATTGTATTGTAATAAAATCATGTCAGGTTGGAACGGGTTTAGTACTATAATTCGTACCATATTAAAAACGTTTAAGTAAACCTAACTGTTAGACAACGTTCCTGTTGACATGTGTGACGATTGACATAACTGCGCATGTCATACAAACCAGTACTTAGTATTGTCAGAGGATCGTTTGGACTGTACAGTAAACGGTTCACAAACGATCCCTTCCCGGGTTGGAACAGTATGGAGGACTTTATAAAACTGTCACAAGTCGGGTTGGAACGGCTTTTATCCATTGCGCATGCCCGAAAGGATACCGCGGACGGTACACTGCTTGGTTGAAACAAACCTAATATTGGTGGAGAGGACTAATGGAAGTAGACGACGAGATATCACTCTAGTTATGTAGTAAAACAATTAGATCGTTAAGAGCAAAGAAAGATATAGATACAAAGTAGTTAATTAAAATACATAAGGGTATTATGTTCATAATATTACGTCTTGTATGAATACTTGATAGGTTTTTTTCTTCTTCGTAAATTCCGGTAGTTAGAAGCGAGTGTTACGATATAGAAAGCTGTGGTATTAATGCGGGGAGAAGCCCCCATTAGCTCTCAGCTCCCTAAGTATAATCCTCCCCAAGACTCTCCGTCTAGAAGCTCTGGATTTCCTCTCCAAGAAGCCCCCTGTGTGCTGTCTGGATTCCGCTCGCTAAATTCGTCCAAATCCTTCCCCATACCCGAGGACTAACTGTAACAACCCCAATGGAATTTACGAACGTTTCCACGAGGATATTCCGTGGTTTTGAACGGGGGTAGCATCTCATGAAACCTATACATACAAGATATTTACAATCTCTTATCTTAACTGCAGCTGAAAAAACACAAGCTTTGAGCTGAATGACATCTCAGGGACGGGGTTACACAAGAACTCCAACTTAAATGTCGCACATCTTTATGGGACATCACGAAAATTCAAATTTACTCCAAATATTTGTATTAATTAAGATTGTTTGGTTGAAATTTATCATTTATAATTTTGGAGTACTTGCTCAATATAAGTGTGTTAAACCCAAAAACAATATATGAGTAATCCAAAAGTTCAATACATAAACGTGAGACGTGAGAAGCTACAGACACTCATCTAGGCAGACGTGCTTAGAGGAATATCTGCTTGATTATGAATAGGTAGCTAAATCCATCCAGAATCAATACTGATTCTGTATGGATGCTGAATCAATACTGAACAATAAACGTTTTCGCATTTACTAGAGTTTAAGAACCATTGTATGAAAAGTAGACAATGACAAATTTGGAAACCCTCCCCAAATAAATATTGATCAGTTGGATGCAGTCGCTAATTAAACCAGCCATTCAACGGTCCAACTTAGTCGTACGACACTCACTCCATCGAGCCAATGTGGTACGACAGATGGACTGGTGGGGTGGTTGTCAACATCTACGAAAAATTCGAGTCAGATTCCCCATACATCCAACACGAATCCAAGAAGCCCCATCCCATACCGTACAACCAAGATGGACCGTGGCTGGCTGACATCAAGAAAATATTAATCCTTAATATCTATTTAAAAGAAACTTACAACGCGACTATCTAAAACATTATTAAATATCCAATTAAAACAATACTTGATTTGGATCAAGGTACTTACAGGAATGTGGTTATTGATGGCAGCATCGTGCAGTGGAGTATCGTCCTGAAACCCTCTAGCGTTAACCAGTGCACCCCTGGCAATAAGTAGACTAGTTACTTCCAACCAACCATGGTTACAAGCTTCATGCAACGGTCTCCATCCTAAAAACAATACAAGTTAATATATGTTAAATAAATTATATTAACATACCCACAATCCACAATAAATGCAGTAATAATAAACAGGTCAAGTGTATGCAAGGGCGGTCCTAGCACCAAGCTCTGGGAGGGGTAATCAACCAATTAGCTACCCCCCTCCCCCCTATAAACTTGAAGTATTCTATACGCTCCACGAAAAAAAANATTTTCTGTCATTTAAATTGTTCAATATATATCGGTAAATAAGACGGGAACTAATGGGAATCCTGCTTTATTTTCTGTTAAGTTCCTTCTTGTGCATTTAATGTACTACTTCCTTATGCCTTTAATGTTCCACTCCTTTTAATAAAATTTACTTCAAAAAGTACTCTTTAATCCCTGTTATTTGATAAGGATTGAAGAGACTATGAAGGTAAAATAGTGCAGTAGTTATATATATGTATATATATATATATATATAAAAGGAATTAAGGAAAAAAGAAAGAAATTAATTAGTTGTGACGCTTCACAAGAAGAGGATATTGTTTGAATAGAGTTGGTGAATCAGGATTGAAAGCAGTGTATAAAGGTCTCTGTTAATGTAATTTACATAATGATTTAGGATTGCAATAGCTAATTAGATTATTCTGAAGTAAAAGAAGAGATTTTAGTTGAGAAAGGTTATGCTGGGTGTTAGAGTTGCAAGCTAATTAGGTTTCAAGATGAGAAAACTCTGTCTAAACACTGGTTTAGATGCAAACGAGGTCTAATGCATTTAACTGCCTGTGTAGTAACTAAAAAATAAATTATAAAGTAAATCAAAGCCCTTAAACATATTATATACACGTCCTGGAAATAACGGCGTCACACCTTCAATGCACTCAGAACAATATTATAACACCGCGGTAGCTTTATATAACCACACATATCTTTAGAAGGCACCAACTGATATAACTTGTACTCAAAATGCTAGCTTGATGTTAATGCACGCTCCAGTACTAATAGTAAGTACAAACACACGTTCAAGTGTAAACACACGTTCAAACGTGCCTACGCTCGCCCTATCAAAGTTATAACCAAAGAATTATATATTTTTGTAATCAGCTCGTCGTACCCTTTAATATGATACCCCTCACGATGTCGAAAAAAAATTTAACTTAAGTTTTTTTACCCTAAATTTTTTGAAAAAAAAATTTAAGTCGCTATATTTTTAACATGTGTGGGTAGGTACAAGACATATACATGCCAAATTTCAAAGTCATCGGACGACATGTGCAGCCGTGAGAGCATGCGACGGACGGACGGACAGACAGACACACGCGCGAAAATGTAAGGATCCTTGGCTTTTGCGTTCGGACCCTAAAAATGAGATTGGCATCTCCTTGTCAAACAAATAGAAGAAAAAGCATGTTTCTTAAAAAGATAATAATTTCACAGACAATATCAAACCACTGAGTACCTTCCAAATACAAATATCTGAATCTTAATTAGGTACTAATTCTAATTAGCATATAACTTTTACAATATCTATAGTAGGCTCAAGTTCAAGTTTATGTGCTCAAACAACCATCAAAGCATAATATATAAGAGCATACAGCTAAAATAGTGCACAATGTATGCTAACGTAATATTTAAATTAAGAAAGATGAATCGAAACCCATGCCTATAGAGAGTTAAATAATAATTATTCGTTACAACAAAGGAATAAAGTATTGAATCCATGCATATACGCCACAATGCAGGGATATGTGTTTCGATTCCTATTTTAGGTAAGCATATTCGGTCTATCTTCCTCTTTTCCTTCTTAAAACAATTATGATTTGAATCTCTACAATTTCCATAAAACAATTAATTTATGTTGCTTAATTTAAAGGCAAACTATAAACTATTACTTTGCCAAGGAAAATGCATTCACAATTAATTAGTGTCTAACTAAGAGAATCTATTCATAAATATTATTAATTAATACCCAGTAGAAATATGTATGAGTAATAAAAAATAAAAAATAAATCCAGGGAAAAATCGGATTAAAATTGACAAAGCGCGTATTTTTGAACTCCAGTTAAAGAGCATTTGCAAAAAAATTTAAATTTAAAACTCTTAAAGGCGCCGACATATCCTTGAGAATCACTTATACTTAGAGAATGCTCCTCATCAGACCGTAAGTAATAGAGACGGACAAAAAGTACGTAGAAGAAACGGACAGTAAGTAATAAGATTTTCCAGACCACTCGACAGCGTCAAATTTGTTGGTAATTACTTAACAGGTTATCATGTGTTGTGGAGAATTTTATTTTAATTACTTGGACATTTACTTCGAGCGATTCAAGTGTGACAAATTATAAATTACCTATAAAAAGGTAAAAGAATAAAATACAAAAATATTAGAAGCATTATGGATAAATAAGAACAAAAGAAAGGGTACCTTTACAGCCTAGAATATAGGAGTGTCTATGGAGGTAATCTTAAAGGAATAACACAAACAGTCTCTCCACGAAAATTGAAAAAAAAATCAATGCCAAAGCAGCTTTCAGCCTTCAAAACCATCATCAGTCATCAGCGCCAATTTTGGAAGAAAAAAGGGTTACATTAATAAAAACATTAAGTGAAAGGCGAGTCTACTCTCCGATGTAAACGTAGACTCGTCTCTTACTAAATCTTTTTATAATTGTAACTTTTTTTCTGCCGCAATATGCACTTATGATGGCCTTTTGAAGGCTGAAAACTGCTCAATATATGGTAGGTCATAATTAGCTTCCTTCGGTAAGCTCGGAAGCAAAATCTATGCTGTATCAATAGTGCATTACATATTGAGTTAAAAATTTAAATTGTAGTAAGAATTTTATTACTATAGAAGCAATTTTTTATCTCTATTAGTGTATTAGTACCTTAACATTTTCAATTATAACAAACACATATCTATTAAATTAATGGGGAAGATTTATTAAAATTGCAGCCTTCAAAAGTCGAACCGCGATCTCTAGATAGATAATGGTAAATTTTTGGGATCCTTGTTCTTTATTTCTTTAATAATAAAAAAATACGTGTGAGGCAAGGGACGGGTGTCCTTATTTCCTTGTGTCCTTATTAGACGGGGGTTCCTTATTTTTTATTANGGGACACCCGGTAGGAACGAAGTTCCTTACATTTTTCATTAAATATTGATGATAAAATCACACTGCTAAGTACGTAAACGTTGCTAACTAATTATACATGACGGAGTTACAAAAGAGACAAAATTAAAAGTAACTAACTGTTTGAACCTAGCGGAGTTGAGCCAAAATTTAAAAAAAAGTGTCATTTGTATCATTAAAGCAAGCATCTTACTATAAATATGTATTGAATATAAGAAAAAAATTAATCATGATGAGTTAGTTAAAGAGTATGACTGTTAAAGAATGTTAGATTGAAATAAGTGACATTTGACATATATAACAAAAATAAACAAAACAAGTCAAGTAACAGGCTTCCTTAAAAACACTTTTTCCCGTCTTAACATTTTTGAAACTTACGTTTACGCGAGCGTTGCGCGTGAACGGTTGGGCGGATAACGTTTTCCAACTAACTTAGCCTGGGCACTGGTAAAATGAACATGTGTACCAAATTTCAACTAACTCGGTGAACTTTTACTCAACATATTGTCATCGGAAGATTTCTTGACGGATTATTATGTGACGGTGATCTTGGTAGTTTTTTTCGGATTCACTCCCGGGATCTAGAACGAGCCAGTGATGCGTTTTCTTATAAATGTGTCTTCAGGGGTATTTAAAAATCTACTTTTTTGCAATATTTCGTTCCCCAATTTGGGATAAATATGCACACCTTGCTCCCCCAAAGTGCGACTTTTTATACATATTTTAATGTATAGTAAATATGAATTTTTATGACCGAAGAAACCCTTTTAGTAGCTTGCCGGCAAGCGGCAAGTATACTAGACGGAATTTTTTTGTAATACGACCAACACTCCGAGTATATGAGATCCATAAAATATTTTAGCACCCCCTTTTAATGTATGCCATAAAATTTCCAAAGTGATCACAATAACAGTTCTGTTAATTTTTAACGTGAAAGAAAATGTGATTGAGATCAATTCTAACATTTGCTGCTATGAGGCTAACTAGATGAGGCACGGGGCCTGTTTACCTCACTGGGAACGTGACGTTTCTATTTGCTAATGCTAATGTAGGCAATTAATTAACATGCATTACGGCGACTTAGACACCGTCAGTCTTTAGTATATTTGCTGCATTATTAGTAGAGGCTAATTGATCACCTGAAACCAATAACCTGTATCAATACTACTACTACTACGAATAAACCGGGAATTACAAGGCCCCGGACAAACCTTTTAAATACATATGACAAAGTTTTACACGAGGACTAGAGTTCGAGTCGATACTACAAACCATAAAATTTACTTAACTTTAAAGGAAAAATAAGAAACTGAGTAAGAGCTAGCAAACTTACTATAGTTTTTTTAATGCTTTTACATATTTAATATTTTAAAATTGAAAATCTAAATACAAAATATATCCTTCTTTTAAAAAACTGAACATTCTAAAATTATATAATAGCGCTATGTAGAGATGCTTATTTTCATGTATTTTTTCACGAGCATATTTTTTTTTTTTAGTTTTAATTAACGTTATTTAAACGTGTACACCTTTTTATATAAATTAAAAAACTGTGAATTTATTCAGTAAAACACCTTAGATATTCATCTATAAAAAATACATATATATGTTGTTTTTTTTCTCCGATGCTGAAGAAGGTAAGTTTTTAACATAAAAGGCAGTTCAAAATACATCTTCAAAATGTATATAATTAATATTTTACTTTAAAAATACTATGCAAATATTTGCTATATTTATTTATTTTTAATACATTCAAAATTAATGTAAAAAATAAGTTAGTTAAACCCAGGTCAGTTAATAAGTACCCCCGGTTAGTTAATAAGTTAGTTATGTGTAAATTAAGTTAGTTTGACCCTGGCCATTAGTGGGTGAAATGATAAGAATGTCTAACCATTTTTAAAATTGAACAATATCCAGGATATTCATTAAGATTATCTGCTAGTTAACTAATACTTTGAAACTAACAATACTTTGAAGAATTTTGTTTCTTATATCAGAGCTAAATAACCATTCTCAACAGATAAGCTCTTAATTTAATAAAAATTAGTTTAAAAAAATGCATTTTAAAAAACATAAAATGATGAACAAAACGAGAGGCTGAGATAAAAAAAAAAAAAATTCATTTCCATCTCTAATCTCTAGCGCTGTGTATTGGTCTAGTTTTATTTGGGGGTAATATATATAAATACCTATTCAGGTTCAAAAAATAAGTAAAATACAGGGTTATTTTTAAATATAAAAGGTGTATTAATAATGACATTTTTTTAATCTATATATATAAAATCCAAATACCACTCACTGACTGACTGACACATCACGATATCTCTGAAACCACTGGACCTACGACCATGAAATTTTGTAGGTGTGTTC
>KZ651608.1:152654-176017 GCA_001010745.2 Gerris buenoi | reverse complement strand
AATTTGAAGTTCACGTTTACGTGAGCGTTACGCGTGAACGCTTGGACGGATAACGTTGTCCAACGAACTCGTCCTAAGCATTGGTAAAATGAACATGTATACCAAATTTCATGAAAATCGGTCAAGAATTACTCAAGTTATCGTCGGACGTTTCAAACTTCGGGGACACAGACAGACACGAGACCAAAAATGTTCCCTGATGTCTGAAACGGATTTCTGTCTTGGAATTTTTAAAATCGGAGACATCAAAGTTTTTCGTTCTCAAAAGTGAACACAATGCTTCCGTTACCTTCGGTAAGCTCGGAAGCAAAAATAAAAATCATTAATGGAAAAATCGTAAATTAAAAAAAATTTAATTTATACATAAATGGATCACATTTTATTTTAAACAGTCTGAGCAGAGTCCCAAAGTTCTAGTAACGGACTAACCCCTGATTAAATAAATTAAATTAATATAAGAGGAAATATGAAAAAATACGAATATTTTTTAAAAAACTTTTAGTGGGATTGTTTAGTTTATTTTAAGGGTTCCCTATTTATAGCCCCCCCCCCCTCTCCACACAGATTTCACCTCGAGGTAAAACCCTATTGAAATCATAAACTAAGTAAGTTCAATCAAAAATGTTTTATGCCCGCCCCACTTTTGCACTGAAGACTTTTTTTGAAAAACTTTTTTTGGTTTTGGACCCATGGGACTTTAAAATAGAAATATGTTTCTAATGTAGATAGTTAGGATTTTGCAGTTGTATAAAAATAATAGTAATTTAAGTTTAAGAATGAATTAATCTGTCTATCTACATCAAAACAGGGTTCTTCCTGGATAAATATCTAATCTTGAAATATTAATTTAATAGCTCAAAACAAACTATGAACTATGCTGGCAAACCATTAATTAAGAAATATATTGTTTTGAAGATCAAAGGTCATTCGATCGACGACAAGCGTTTTCACGGTGAAGTAGAGATTAATGTTCCGATAATTCGTACAAAATAATTGTTAAATCGATGATCATGTAATATAGTTAAATGAAACAAATATAGGTAGAGAAACAAATGGGCGCAGAAGATCGAAACCTACAAGGGAACAACAATGGGCTTATTATGACCTACCATGCAAATTTCATATAAATCGGACGAGGGGTTTTTATGATATGTAGGTGGGCAAAAATTAAGCGACCGACAGACACACCTAAAATATTCCTAGATGTCTGAACCAGATTTCTGTAAAACGAATTTTTGAAGTCGCGGAGACGTGAAATATTTTTGTTCTTCAGAACGGTCACATAGCTCCCGATACTTTCATTAAGCTCGGAAGCATAATAAATAAATAAAATAAAATAATAAACAGGAATTGGTAATATTCACTTTTATACTTATTTTTAAACATCTGTGGAATAATACGAAATTAAAAAAATAGCATAACAACAAATGGAAAAGTTTATGTAATTTAATGAGCACAACTGGTCACATCATGAATCACGTGGTGGAGTTGATTTTTTAATAAACTGGAAATTTAGTTCTAGATTACGAAGTGAGACAAAGGCTCTTGGGTCTAGTTTGGCTTCTCTTCGAGCGGATATTCGGACAGGATTGATGGAAAGCTCTTGAGTACCGACCCTCGGGAGCAGTAAGCTTACTGCAGCTAAGCGCCATTATATACGCAGTCGAGGATATTTGGGTCAACTCAAAGCGATTAAACAGAACGTTTTAACATTACCTCTTCCAAAAACACATTAACCTCTCCCCTCCCTATGGTAATAACTCTCATTACCGTCTCTATGACGGTGTAATTTTACCTTTAATGCCCTCACAATTCTTCATCAGCAATGACTAGTGATCCAGAACATTTCCAAATTTTTTGTTCAAGTATAAAAAAAAAGTTATTAAGGTCCCCTTTCACCTGTTCAAGTATGAAATGGGAGATTAAGAATTCAATAATTTATCCCACACTCGCTTCTCTATTCTCTACTGAACAGTCTATTCTTTATGACTCGCTTAACAAAAAGGGAAGTGACATAACAGAAGAACAAGAAAAAAATAGTGAAAGATTCTAAGAGCAACATTATTCAAGATAATAGTCCAACGAGATATAGCGGCAAAAAGTGTCGGATTAGCATCAAGCTATAAATCTGTATACAACTTCATCTTCTAGTGCATTTTNTAATGATTCAGGAAATAGCGTGTAAAAAAGTGTCGCATTAGCATCAAGCTATAAATTTGTGTACAAATTCATCTTCTAGTAAATGGCAAAACATATTACCAAATCAGTTCAGTAAAAGCAATTCTGATAGTCTAGGAGATAGCGTGCAAAAAATTGTCTAACATTAAGCTAGAATTTTGTGTATAAGCAAATGTTTTGGTGCCTTTTAAGAATATATGGCTAAGTTCGCCTGCAGACATAGCTTGACAATATAGGTATTCGAAATAAACAAACCGGTAAACAATGTGATTTTCATGACCTTGCTTACAAAATTAGTTAGTAGTATACCAAATATCAAGTTGATGTTAGGTTGTTACTTGATGGGTTATTTATTAGAAATAATACTCCAATCCAATCAAAGTGGTAATCCTTCAAGTGGAAAACTAACATCAACTTGATTTTTCGGTCGCCTAACAAATTTGGTATCTTGAAAATTATATTGTCCACCATAATTGGCGGGTTCACCATACCGCTCTCAACTGGTTTGGTTTTTACAAATGCCTATTGTCAAGATATGTCCCGCACACGATGATCTTAGCCGACCACATATACTTAAAGCACAAATATCTTATGGTACCATAAAGGCACCAAAAGATTAACTTATACACATAAGTCTAGCTTAATGTTAGTTAGACGCTTTTTTGAACGCTATCTCCTAAAACAAATTTAAGAAAGATAAATGTTAAATACCAATTATAAATGTTTGAGGAATATAAAATTAATAATGTGGGCGTAATTAGTGGATAAAAATAGAGCTTAATTTTTCAGCAGTAGCGGGCTATGTTAAAATTAGAGTTGTTATCAGAATCAGGTTCCTAAATACTTTGGTAGCTAGGGGAAGGGCTCCAACAAGCCTCCCGGAAATTTTAACTAGTAACCTCTCCCACGCCCATGCCTTGTAAACAAATAAGTCATTATAAAAAAAAATAAATAATAATAAAACTGTTGACGTGTTGTTTTCAAAGTTAATAACTGTTTCTTTCTCTTGACAAAGTACAAGTCTTCTCACCGGGACTGAAGATGACCGCTTGTGGTTGAAAGCTGGTTTATACAATGAACTTAGTTTTAACGGAGAGACATAATGTTGTTTTATTCCTAATCAAATGACTCCACTGTTCATATAGAAATATGGTGCTATATTTGTGTTGGAGACCAACATTAGTCATTTAAGTTTTAATTTTACCTTGTTAAATTTTGTACAATCTTATGTTAATCACAATGGCACCATTAACATACAATTTCTTGAAATCTTCTTCACAGCAACACTTTCATCAACTTTAAGTGCAGGTACAGATGCGATATAAACAAACATCATAAAATGATCGTAAGTCGGGATAACCTCTAAGATGCAACCTCCCTCACCCAAATCTCAAGCGTTCAAAAAGGCATCACAGTGCTCGAGGTTGATATTTCAGAAACATAATACATATATCATATTATGTATGGAGCAGAATAGGCTCTACGCAGACGATTTCCAGCCCAGCCTTCCGAACGATCAGGTCAAGGAGCACACTAGCAAGTGCACGTGTTAGCATTTCTTACAAGTAACTTATAGTTTTCACCATTCATTAATTTTAAAATAGTCCTTATACTTAATTTGATTATGCATCTTTAATACACACCAAGTCTGTATCGGAGAGAACGAACCCATCTATGCAGCGGCATGCAGCCCAGTGTAATGAAGCCAGAAAAAGATAATTGGACATGGATAATAATTTATACATAAATTTCAACATATCAGGCATCTCTAAAAATAATGTAATAGTCTTTCTAGCCTAGATTTTGGGTCATTCATGTTTGCTAACAATAAGTGAGAGCGGAACAGGGAAGGGTGTCTCTACTTCCACTAAGTACCTAATTTTTTTGCCGCTTCATTTACGTTCCGATAAACATATAATTCGGATATTATAGGAGGGGGAAACGGCCACTTGACTCATCTTCTCGATGCGATCATCAGTGTAAAACATGTCTCACCTCGCTGAGATTCGAACTCATCAGATTATGTCGATGTTTAGACAAAGGTTGCAGGCGTAGTTGCACTAGCGAACTAGACACTCGGTTTTACGCTTGAATATTCTTTTTGGCTTCGTTTCTGATTTCTTTATATAATAAAAAAAGTAATTAAAAAAAGGAAAGAAGCAAACAAAAAGCCAGTTAAAATTATTTCATCGTGAGTTTTGTGTACTCTTACATACCCAGTATATTGCCCAGAGTAAAAATTCTGGTTTTATATATATCCACACAAGGTAAGTACACAAGTCTCGACAAACACATACATATAAATAAATGGTTACAAACTAAATATTGGGTTTAGGTAGTAAATTAGTTTTTTTTTTCAATATGTTACACAAATATGTATTCACATAAAAAAAAGAACTTTATTAATCAACAAGTACTATATACAAGGAGATCACATAGAAAGTTTCATAGGTTTATGAATTAAAAAAAAATAAGTAACATTAAATGGCAACAGCTGATATGTAGTCAATATAGTAAACAATAACAAGTTGTGCACTTAGAAAATAAAAATATAATTAAAAATATCTAGCGAGAACTACGTTACAAATAAGTAATAAAAAAAATCTTACTAACAACGACGTTGTAATAATTACAAGTATGTTACAAAACCACGTTCTGACCATTCTAGTCTTTATTTTGGTTTATTCTTGGAGATAGTTAATTGTAATAATGAATTTTTAGATAATATTTTAAGGTTTAGAATGGACTTCGATACATAAATATACCAATTTCAATTTAGTAATTTAAATTCAAAATTCAGTTCCTTTAACGAACAAATATTTCCTATTCTCTGTTTACTAAACATCCTAACACTAAATTCAGTTGAAATTCGAAGCTAACGGACAAGTCATAGATGCGCCGCCATATCTGATACGTTAGCGAAAGACATCACTGTATGTCAGTGAGATCGACACATCATAGCTCGTTTCCAACTGCTCGTGATTTGGCGAGCCTGACTCGAAGTGTGGCTTGATATGGCTCGTGGTGGCACCGGATGGCTTGACCTTTTTTCGTGATTAAGGAGTTCGCTGAGTTCTCACGGCTTATAGCTCGGCTTACACAGGCACGAGCCTCTCGTGCCTCGTACCTGAAGCGGGAAAGGTCGGGCCACCGCGAGCTATGGTTCGATATGTCACCCTACATATCAGAAGGGTGACATATCGTGTGCCAGTATGTTCCCACGATTCGAGTTCGAGGTATAAGACACGAGTCAAGCTCTCCAAATCACAGGAAATCACGTCGAAACCCAGCTTAACAACCATGGATACGCCCGTGTTTAAGCAAACTGTTTAAAAAAATATAACCGGATGAAAATATGAATAAAAAATCAGAATAAAGCTTTAAATTTTATATAACATTTACTAGGACGGCTGAAAGAGATGGTAAATATTATTTATAATTTTTGAAGCTTGCTGTATCTATTGCAACGACAGTGGGGATGGATTAAGTAGGCTAATAAATTCAAATCAAACTTGAATCATAGAGTATCGCAAAGTAACTAAATTTAACTTAACTAATAATTTGGTTCTTACTTATTAACAATATTAAGTTCTCAAGGCGTTTTTTTTTTTTTAAATATTCATTTTGGTAAGAAATATATACTGAATGTATCTTAAATTAGAATCAACTTATTCCTTCAAATATTACAGTACAAATTGAAAATAAATGAGGATGGCAATCAAAAACTTGGTCACCAAACGAAATAATAATTAAAAGAACAAGTTGTCTATTCCTGACTTGCGAGGAATTCAGATATTTTCAAGTATCAATCTTCAGCCCCACCAGCAGCCGGACTGCCGGCGCTTGATGGAAGGGTTTCTTCAACTGGTTTATCATCTTCAACAGCTGTTCTCAGTAATACTCTCGCGTCGGTATCGTTAGCGCTATAGCTGCAAAACGTTTCGAATCTTCCTTGATCGGCGTTGAAGAGAACTTCTGAAATGGTGTGCTGGACAGCACACTTAGTTGCCCAATTATAAGTCTTTAATTTGTCAGCAATGTACCTCCCGAAGCTAACACAGTCATCTGATTGTCTTGCACTTCTTCCACGTTGATTACCGTAGTCTCCAGCCGGACCGCAATCGCTTATTCGGTCTAAATTACCTTCGTCGAAATTATCAGATTGAGCAGGTGAAATCTTTATCTTCCTCGCTTTCGGGCCATTATTGATCAACTCGACTTTTCTCCTTTTCCTCCTACTGGTGCTCTCTTCTTGCCCGCAGTCCGACCTCTCTTCGGCGTCACCATCACTCGTTTCGACCTTGGTCATTCCGTTGCTCTCCAGCAAGGAATCTTCTTCGCATTTGTTGCCATCGCTTGGATCCGACAGTGCTATTTGTCTCGCAATCAGTTCTGCCAAGGTGATACCACTTTCAGAATCATCTTTGGTGTTATAGGCCTCGTACGTACTGTCATTAGGATTCTATAACAAATATGTATACAGGCAATTAATACAAAATAAAAATCATACACAAACAATAATAGATAAAGGATACAAAAACATTATCTCTTCACAATACAAACTATCTGACCAAAAACCACTTGTGTGGTAAAAAAAAACACCCCGTCTGTCTGTGGTCCAAAAAAGTTGGGAAATCAACTTTCTGTCCCGCCAAGTGATGTAGGCACTTTCTCCTGACCCATCACTAACAACATGAATACTTTTCAGCTCCTTCTCCTTGTCGGTGTGCCTTGCCATTTCCTGAAACTAGAATTTTTTTATTCTTCAAACACCAATACAATTTCTTGTTTCACCTTCACATTTGCCACATGAGGTTTGTGTGGAAAGATAGTTGTTCACCTTATAGTCTTAGTTCTAGACAACTAGTACTAACAATATGTAGGCACATATTAAAGAGGAAAGCCTTTTAAAGTGTTGTTATAGGCTCTTCTCGATGCCACAATTATCATTGCTGTAAATCTTTCCCATTATCAAAAAGCAAATAAAAAAGAAATAAGTAATATACAAGTTATTAAGCTTTCAAGGAATGACCCCATGCAACTACTACTTTCTTTGCAGAGGATGCCTGGAATACAACCAGTTAACATTGGGTAGTGGGTAGTACTGCAGGCACACCGCCAAGGAGAAGAAGCTGAAAAGTATTTATGTTGTTAGTGATGGGTCAGGAGAAAGTGCCAACATCACTTGGCGGGACAGAAAGTTGATTTCCCAACTTTTTTGGACCACAGACTTGGCGGGGTGTTTTTTTTTTTTTACCACACAAGTGGTTTTTGGTCAGATTTCATGACTTTTTGTACGGTTCCTAAGGAAGGATTCTCTAAACTCTAAACTGTTTATTCCCACACATTAGAATCAAATAAAAGTGAAGTTAAAAGCTTGACAAGTTCTATAGAGAGGTCTATTGGAGAACTACGAGACCTATGACATTAAAAGACTTATCATTCTGATATAGAAGTATAGAAAACATAAAAAATAAGATAATAATAATTATAAAGTAATAATATATAATAATAATAATAAATAATAAAATAAAATCATAGAAAACAGAAATATATGTATTAATAAACAAATTCCCCCCCCCCCCCTTGAACTCAAGAGAATAAGGTTGAACTAAACCCTGAACCTATAATACTAAGTTCAAAAGATGAACTCGTAAATAGAAGTCATTCATAGGTCATGTGACAAGCACGAAACTACTACTCAATACACTGCTGTACCTCTGCTTAAGGGTGGTTGGGGGGGGGGTTGAGTTGAGGGGGGATGCACTAGAGCCTTAGACGAATACAAAAAGCCCTCATTTATTGAAATCGGTTAAGTAGTTTAGGCTGTAGGTGCGTCAACGTTAGAGTGACTGCTCGCTAGCTTGGTTTCTCGCTCCGCGTTAAGCGTAGGAATGAGCTATCTCAATTTTTTTGATCTAGGAATGCACTAGGGTTCTAGACGAATCCAAAAAGCCCTCATTCATTAAAATCGGTTCAGTAGTTTAGGCTGTAGGTGCGTCAACATAAAATGAAGGAAGAATAAGAATAAGAAGAAGTCATCAAAACTACCATTTTCAAACCTATTTTTCTCTACTTCTACTTGGCCGATTTTGACCATTTTTTTTTATTTTTAATCTACAGGACACGGCCTTCAAAGATATTAAAAAATTATTTAGGTAGCTTGTACGTATTTCACGCTGCAGACCCTCAAAAACCCTAGTTTGTCACCTACAGTATATATACACTGGCAGCTTTTGTGAAATTTTGACTTTTTGACTTGGCGGGGCGGAACGCTGCTGCGTTCCTAAATAACTAATCATTATTAATTATTGGAAAAATATAAGTGAAAATATTAAGTGTATTTAAATGGGGTTAGACAGAGACAGGATGGAACAACTAAAGGAATAAGGGCATTATTTAAAAGTTGACAAAATTAACTAATTGCCAAATACAACAATAATTAGAAACAATACTTGTAGACATGTTAATGTTGAACTATACTTGAAGACATGTTGACACACCAATGAACAAATCAGCTTAAATCTTTGATTCTTAAAATACCCAAAAATCGGCAAAATATGAAAATTGTTTTTCTCTACGGTTTTCCAATGTTTGATCAAGAGACTGATGTGCATGAGAAAGTTTGTCTGGAATGAATTTGTAATATATTATATTTATATAAACCTTTATAGTTAGTTAGATTATATTACATAAGGTAATTAATTATCAGGTTAATTTGTTGTCTAAATGTCTAAACCAGTGCTCGATTTCTAGAAATTGAGGTGCCGGAACTGCAACCTACCCTTTCCCCCTCCCCCCTTATAGAAAGGGGGGTGTTTGGGGGTCCTCCCCCGGGAAAAATTTCAAAAATAAACGTTCAAAAACAGCATTTTAAGCAGTTTTAGACATAAACCCACACTCTTAGTGCAAATCGTAGTCCCGATCATTTTTTATATTTATCAAATTGATAGAGGTACCGGAACGCCGTTCCGCCTCAAATCGAGCCCGGTCTAAACATATTAAGTGACTACTACAATTACGTCGTTTAGCGGATGAGACTTAGGCCCCCATACACAGTCAAAATGTTTGCGCAAACATTTCGACCGTGTATGGGGCTGTTTGATGTTTGCGCGCAAACATCATATTTGACGTGCTAAATATGTCCGACATCAGGTTTGCGCAAACATTGTGCAAAATGTTTAATCATGTATGGGGGCCTTTACTTTTTGGCCTTCCGATAGTTTAACGATCAAACGCTGGTTATTCGTTTGATGCTCGTAAATGGCGAATAACCTAAGCTCTAAATTTAATTTTAAGTTTCCATAAAATCACGACCGTAAAGCCTAGCTTTATAGAATTGATTATGTTTCTTGTCAAAGACTAGAATCACAATAATTATGATTCATTAAAAACAATTATGAGTTAGATGATAAAATTCATTCAAATACCTCGGCGTGATAAAATTTCGGCGTGTAAATTTGGTGCATGAAATGAAAAGAGTCGTAAGCGAACCAGGTGAGTTCATCTGAAGGTCTTTGAATAGCTTGTCTTCTTAGTTTCCTATAGGTGGCGAGCAAGCAACCCATCTTCTTCTTCAGCTCTTCTACGGGTACATCCATAACTGAACCGATTTGTTCCCAAGCCTCGTACTTTTTACTGTAGACCTTATAACTGGGATGAGTCGGGTCCCATAATACCGAACGATCTTTATACATTGCTATGAATCGTCTTACATTGGAGTTTGACCATTCCATATCTTTAGATGTGTAAGTAAACAATTGACGGGTTAAAGCGAATATTATTTTTAATCGTCCAACCTACTCGGGTCATATCATATCGCGTTACTCATCAAAACTTAAATCTACAAATAAAGTTAAACAGCGTACAAGCAAGAATATTATTGCTTACGAAACCTCAAGTTATATGAAAAATTACCTACAAATGACGTTTAACAAATTCAAAAAAGTATGGTACGCTTAAAAACAATTAAAAATAATAATATCTATTATTAATATAGTCAATATTTCATTTTGTAAAATTATATTTTCAAAAGAATTTAAATAAATATATTTTTTAGAAAAACATATATTAAGCTGACAACTTTTAAACCTAAACAATGTACTTCTAAAACCTTAAGTAGGTCAACACAATTTGGCTCCTAATTTAATGTCAAGTCGTTTTTCACTAAGCGTTTTAAAAAGTCTTTAATCTATGATTGAAGGATCATTTATTATAATTGAAAATTAAATTTGTTAAAAAAACAAAATGTATATACTCCAAACAATTCAAGATTTGTAAGAACATATAAATTTATTGTTATAAAAAAAAAATCTACTTTGAAGCATTGGCATAAACTATTCAACAGTAATGGGAAGTTGACAGTTTGTATAATATAAGAATAGAAAATATAATAAAGTAAATAACTATAAAGGTAATGTTAAAAAAGTAAATATTCTAAAGAGCAAATTTGACAAAAGAGATATTAAATTTGGTTTCTAAGGTTATTTTATCAGGATGAATACCTAGGAGCTAAAGCGACACAAATGACCAGAGCAAGATTAGGAATGAGGCTCGCGAGCCAACTGCCTACGAAGTACATTGGATGAGACGACCCCCGCGGTAGGCACGACGAGCCAAACCGAACAGTGTCGGAAAGCGACGAGCCAGTGGCGAACCTCGGAATTCTCTCACGGACCTTACCCTACTCTTCCTCTATAACTCGGCTCTACAGTCCAACGTCTAACCATCTTCTATCTATGTTCGTCTCAAGGACTTATCCACTATCACCTATCACTACGACTATTTATAGTAATATTATATATAAACAGCTAAAACAAAAACATACAATATTTATAAATAACTTTAGTAATACAAAAAATCTAATTAAATTATTTTTTTTAAGAGTACCTCATTTATTATTTCGTGGATTTTATAATATCACATAAACATATATCACATAAACCTAAGTGTGATTGAAATAGACCATATATATAAGTAGCAATTATAATTCTAGAATGAATATAATAATTGATAGGTATTAATTAAATTGAAAATAACGTCCTAAAGATGTGAAGGATCCTGTATATTATGCAGAGCTGCCTATGTTCTCTTGTCATCATATTGTATACTTTTTCTCTCTCACAATTTTTCCTAGTCTCAAATGAATCGAAAATGATTTGTTCGAAGAATGGAACTTTAAATTATGCACATCAAATAAATGATCTAAATAATAATAAATATCAATTACTTTATAGATTATGCAAAACATTTTATTATTTTACTACGTTTTTATTAGCTTGCTTTCTTGTTTGTTTGTCCAGTAATATTGTTGTCCAGCAAATTTTGAAATCGATTTTTCACTAACTTCCCGAGTAGCTAGACATTTGAAACTTTTAGGATAGCTCAGAACACAATGACAATGCATTATTTTAATACTTTTATCCATCTTCCAGCAGAATTTAATTCGTTTTCAGGAAATTTTGCTGCATGGAAAGTTAGTTCGGCAAGAATTCCCAATTTTTTTTTATTTGATTTGACATGTCCCTTATTTAGAATCTTCATTTTGACGGATTTCAAATTTGTGATTTTTCATTCATTGAATGACAGCGATAAAAGGAAAAGTAAACAAAGAAATAAATTAATTTACGTGTGACAACCAGGTTTTTTTTACACTTGTCTCCTAGGTATCGGTTTAATTTTTCTGCATCTGTACTTCTTTACTAGTACACATTTTTCTTCTCTTACTGTCCCTACACGAGGTCATATTAATGGCACGGTTTAGATTCGGAATTCGGTGTTGGTGAGATCCGTTGTATTTGTCCTATTATAGGTTTAAGATCAGCCCTCTAGATGGTTGTCATACACGTTTAATTTTATAAAGTATAGGTAGCTAGGTACGTTAACATTCCCGATCTAGACCTAGACGGATATACGACTCACTTCAGCTGGCCAAAGTTTGGTTAACGTCTATAGTAACTCTCTCAAGGTTGAAGGAACCCAGTGGCCTATCATCACGTGCTCCAGATTCGTTCAACCTTCTGCCCCCGTCCTCCGGCGTCTTGTCTATCTCAATACACCACATCCTCAATAACATCTAGATAACATTTCAACAGATTCCGATAAAATAACTATCCCTCCAAACTCCAATCTCCTAACCATTTAATAACAATACCTATTTTTAGTCACAGTTCCAATTTAATTAATGTCGATAACAGAACTCGATAGCGATAGCAGAAATTTTGCTGGATGCGGTGTCGAACTGAAGAACTAATTCGGATTATAAGCTTTGTTTCCACTGCCTATGGTTAGGTGAGGTCTATTGTGGCCTGTCGTATTCCGACCTTAGCTGTTCCCATGGCACTAAAAGGCTCGTGGCTTGGCGAGTTTCGGGCGGCCACAAGTCAAAACAGCCAAGCTAGTAGGTTTAGTGTTCTAATGCCACTGTGTGCAGTTCAAATAGATGATAGTATAGATGTTTAAAAAAATTATTTCAGACTGTAATGACGAGGACGTAGCTTATGCCCAAGCGGCTTATGTAATGTTAAGTGGCTATCTTTTCAAGTGAAAAAAATTAGGGCTCCCAAAATCGCGTTGGTGGAAAAAGGTAATTATCATTGAATAGTTAATTTGGAAAAAGTACCGTCAAATCTCGAGTATAATACACACAATTTTCACCTCTTTTTTTCTTTTAAAAGAAGGGGTGCGTAATTGCGTATACGCGTATTATACGAGGGGGCGTATTATACGTGAGTAAAAACAATTACCTACTAATTTTTCCAACTTAACTTTTTGACATTATAAGTAGGCAACACAAAAAATTGCAACTAATTGCTCAACACAATATGTAAGAAAATAAGAACGTAAATGTTCCTTATAACGAAAAAAAAAAAAAAAAATACTCTTCACACCTGGTTTCATATTATTATTTTACTGTTAATAATCAAATAAAGCCGCTTAAATAATTATTGAGTATTTATTTTATTTTATTCCTATTTACTTTGAACTATGAAATCTTTATCATTTTTGAGTTCAGTTCCTTTTAATGTAAATTAAACAGAATTCTTATTATTATTATTTTTCGACAATTTACTAAAATTTGATTTTAAAATACCTAGGCCTAATTACCTAGAACTAATTTTATTTTAATGTTGTCCTTAATGGCATGCCCGCACCTTCTATACGAATTATTGTAATCAAATGCATTACTATTACTATATATATATTCTTCTTAAAGATTAAAGATAAGATGTATTTTAAACAAAACAGTCCATCAGATCCTGAAGGGTTTTATTAGAAATACCTACTAAATCTAAATAAAATTATAGTTTTACTTTCCTCTTAAAAATACAATAAAAACAATTACTGTAATCTTGTTTAGAATGCGCATATAAAATTATACCCAAATTTCGAGTGAGTAATATAAGATAATTATTTAATTTTCCTAAAGTACGTGTGATAAATATAGGTAATCTACTCGCAGGCTGAATTTAGAGCTGAAATTTAAGGAAAATTAAATATAATTTATCTTATGTGTACCCTTTAATTAACTATACTATTTCGCGAAGGCTAACTTGCCCCCTGGGGGAGGTAGGGCGGTGATATTCGGGGGGTAGGTTTCTTCCGGTCCCAAACGGTCAGGGTCGGCGCAAAAATCGCCTCCGGTAAGCCGTTTCCCGGATACGGGCACTTGAAATGCCNTAGGTAGATGGATCCTTGTTAGGGTAAATAAAAATCTTTCTTTCACATTAGTTTAGGCGTTGGCGACGTTTCGACCTTGCCGGTAATTTTCAAGCCTATAAACAACATTTATTAAATTGTTTAAAGACAAACATAACATATGCTATAGTTTTCTTAATATCAGTATAAAAATATCTCTTATCCAAGGAATGAAGGAGTTTGGATGAGAGATATTTTTATACTGATATTAAGAAAACTATAGCATATGTTATGTTTGTCATTAAACAATTTAATAAATGTTGTTTATAGGCTTGAAAATTACCGGCAAGGTCGAAACGTCGCCAACGCCTAAACTAATGTGAAAGAAAGATTTTTATTTACCCTAACAAGGAACCATCTACCTACTTTAGTAACATATTAAAGGGTACACATAAGATAAATTATATTTAATTTTCCTTAAATTTCAGCTCTAAATTCAGCCTGCGAGTAGATTACCTATATTTACGGTAAGTAGGTGCACCTATCTGCATAAATTAAATCAAATTATGACAACTCTGATTTTTTTTTCTTGTTTGCAAATACAATAGTAGTGATATGCTGAGTGACTGAAGAAGTTAACTGTCTGGCAGATGTGAAAACTTTTACCGAATGTCCAAGAGCTGCTTTTAAATGTTTATTGACTAGAATCGGGTCATTTATAGCAAAACGAGATACAAACATGAGAGAAGGAATTCCCATTCAAAAGAGACCAGCTGTAATTAACGAATTTTCGCTCCTGGGGACTGCTATGCCGATTTGTCCTCCTTATTTAGATTCTCAAAGCAAGCCGTATCCAGATGCGTAGATGAAGTGTGACAGGCTATAATAAAAGAGCTCCAAGAACAAGTAAAGGTACCTACTCAATAAAAAGAATAAATATGTTTACAAAAAATACTGGTGTCATGTTATATTAAATCAATACAATTAAAAATAAGTCATTATTGTCATTATTTTTTTTATACATTATATTACACATAATACCGTAATGCATCGAATATAAGAAGCCATCGAATTTAAAGACGCACTCTAATTTTGAGAATCTATTTTATAAAAAAAAATCGAATTTAATAGGACATTCAATTATTTTTAAATACAATTACAATTTTGAATTTTATAATTAGGTAATATAAACATAGGTTAATTTAGTTACACATCAAATTAATTTATTCAGAAACAGTAGAATTGGAATTGCTTGAAAAAGAGTCGTATTTCCATAATGGAATTAGCGTTAGACGAACTATTACATCCAAACGAAATAGAAACGGAAATGAAATGTTGGGGATTCTTATAATTGAATAATTGGAAACAGTGAAATTAAGAATCACGAACTCTCCGCGAATACTGATAAAACTAGCAGTTGATAACTTTCTTTATTTTCTTTTTAATTTTAACCTTTTTATTTAAATTAACCTTAAAGCAGTCATGCGCTCTGCGCTCATCACCGCATTTTTTTGAAGAAATATAAATAACATATAGGAAGACTTTGACTTTATGGTCATTCGTCAGCTTTCTACCTTAAAAGAAGCCTTAGAAAGTTTGTCATCTTAATTCTCAGGGAGAGATAACCTAACGTTTCATTTTATGTCCTCAAAGCAGTTTAAGCAATATGAACAAATACATTAATTTAAGACGCCTTAAATTTTAAGACGTACTCCATTTTTGAGCGCTCAAAATTATGGAAAAAAGTCTTAAATTCGATGAAATACGGTAAATAGCAATAATAATACATAATATACATACATTAATTATATGATAAAGTATCACAAAATAACTTGAAATTAAACTTAATTTCAAAAATAAAAACAGTATTTTTTTCAATTATCATTGAAAGTGTGAAGATATTCAGTCAAGAGCTGCATTGCGTCACGGCATTTCAATTGGATGGTTGTCATTGGAACCGGAGATGACGCAAACCTCCCAAAACAGCATGAACCACTTGGAAAAATACCACAATATTGGATTCCCCCCAAAAATTCGAATGGCGTAACTTTCTCCATTAAACCCCTCTGTGGGCACCCCTGATTGAAACCATATGGCGGTGTGGTTTTGGCTGGAGGATTATGCTCGGAAGAGACTCACGAAGAAAAAGAATCTTCAGACCCATTAACTGATGACTCAAATGGATTCACATCCGGACCATGTGGAACAGCATTTGCAACATATCCTTGTTGTTGATAGTTGTGAGTGTGTGACCAGTAGGGCTGTTGAATCTTGGGCCTTTTGAAACTGAACATTAAGTTATTGATTTCGTGCATCGCTAAGTCCCGAGTGTCATCGTCAAGCGCTTTCAATTTCAGACACAGTAGTTCACAGAATAAAGAGCATTCATCTTTTGCTGCTTTTGGTTTTTTGGCAATTTGTTTCAACAAAGTATAAGTCTCGTCCATGCGCTTCTCAACGTTTATTGACTTTTCGGCTTTCCTTTTTCTGCCTGTTGGAGGTCCACCTCGATCAATTACAGCTGATTCCGTATCGGTAGTATCATGAATTTCTTCATCGTAGCATGCAGTAATAATGTCAAAAGATTCTACAGGATCTGGTGTTGTATGTTCATTAGTTGATGGATCATCCTGTTCATTTTCTGGTTCCTAAAAACAAAAGCATAATATATAGCCACAGTTTTGGAAACCAAATGTCAATTTTTAAATGCACAATTATGAGCATTGTTATTACATAAGTAATTGTTCTTGGAAGAAATTTTAAATAAATTGATCGTCTAACGTATTTGCGAATTTTGTTTACTTGCACACCAAACTTATTTTCATTCATGTATATTTTATTTTAACAATTAACGGTGAAATTGTTGAAAATGTAAAACATAAAAGGTTTTGAAATAATATAATTAAATAATAAAATAAATTAATAAAATAACACTTGGATTTTTATTAATAATAAAAAAAAAAACCATCCAGAATAATGATATATGAGATAATGATGATATTTTCATCACCATCTTGGACACTAAATTTTCTCTAAGAAAACTACTCATACCATTAGATTCGAATTTAAATAATCTACTAAAATTTCGATCGTGTTCAAGAAGTTTACTATTTTTTTTTAGTTTTTGGGGGTAGCGCCTCTAAATGTTAAGATAAAATTCATATTTCAATTCACCTCAGAGTCTTTTTTTCAATATTTTTTTTTAAACCTGTATTCCAAATTTTATAAAAATCGGCCTAGTAGTTTATAGACTCCACATTCCTTGCGTCATTTTTTAAGAAACTATTTATTTGAACTCGAGGGAACTCAAAACGTGTAAATCCATCAAAATCTAAAAAATTGAATTTTTGCGCTACCACAATACGTATTCCTTTACATATATACTACTTATAATGAGAAAGTAAAAAATAGTCAAAAAAGATTAATAATAAAATTTTAAAAAAATGGTTTAAACGAAAAAAGCTTTAAAAATATCCATAAAAGTGCTTACCTCATCAGACGTTTTCGTTTTCTTTGGCCTTGGTGTGTAGATACAGTGCAAAAACGATGCCATTTTCTCGTACGCAAACCATTCAGGCTTGTACACTTCTTTAGTTCGAGTCCCAGTTTTCCTACTGTTTTTTACCTTCAACGCCAGCTTCCTATATGTCGCCATCAAATTTTCTTTCTTCTTTTTCAACTCTGTAATAGAACAGTCAACGCTGATGCTATCTTGGATTCGCTTCCAAGCATCATATATCTTGTGCCTGTCTTTGTGGTCAGCTATTTGCGGGTTCCAGATAGAAGGTTCACCCTCGTATAAATCTAAAAACTCCATAATCTCTTCATTGGACCACTCCATGATTATTCGTTAGAGTAAAACGTGCACAAACAACTAGAAACAAACTGCCTCAAACCACAGCAGATCATAGGAACGGGTGCTCAAACCGTACTGAGGCTTGACATCCGTCGAGCCCCATGCCATTCAATGTCGGAGGGGGATCCGACTCCGCACGGGAAAGGCCGAGCCATCTCGAGCCACTCCGACCTACCCCGAGTAATAACGAGTCTTTGCGTTCCCACGACGTGTGGGAACATCAGACTAGGCAAATAATCAGACCAAAGCTGTTTAGATAGAATGAAGAATTAAGAGTAAATCTATCGTATTTTACAGTAATAGCGACTGACCATAGAATAGCTCTAACCTTCTAACTGTCCCAGTTACAATTTAAAACCCTTTTTTTAGAAAGAAAATATAAGACACGAGCCCTTAGGCCCGTGTGGCAACGGGCTTAATTTTATATTTAGAAAAAAAAGTAAAAATTAAGTAAATTAATTTAGATAATTTATAATAGATAAGTTATTATATCTATTTAAGGGACCAACAAATCAATAGAAAAAATTATATTTATTGGAATAAATGTGGTTGGTTGGAATAAATTTTCAGGTGAGTTGTCGGGGCACTACTCGATTGTATAAATTATATACATTTTTATAGTACATAAGAATATACATAATAATATTAAATATATTATATCTTTACCATATAAAATCTCTTTTTATAAATTGAGCATACATACATACATACATACTTTTATCGGGATTTTTCCAAGGTTTTATTTTTAATGCTTTCTTAACCCAACAATTTGTTGTATTTTTTAATTCTCAAATCAAATTAGGTCCTCAAATCCAAGACGGACATAGTTTACTTAACTGAAGAGTGAACAGTAATATTGATATTTTTCTATACATATCTTTATCTTAACATTAAATACAGAACTTTGATGTATTTTAAGTGCTCCTTTTTGCTTCTTTTATATTACAAATTAAATTTGATTCAAGTATCTTTGTTAAGTGAGTAAGACAAGTTTCAAAATGTATATTATGAAAGTTTTATTGAAATTGAAAATTCCTTATAAAAAAGTTCCCTTTTTTTCCAGGGAAAACGGATTATATCGTTAGATTCTTATTTAAATGGACTACATTTTAGAATTTTTTTTTTATCAAAATCATCGGCACCGTTTTCCAGAAATATTTTTTCCACGTTTATCAGAGATTTTGGGGGCAGCGCCCCTAAATTTGGAGCTAAAATTAATTTTTCGAACACTTTTTTGGACTCAGGCGACCTCAAATCGTGTAAATATATCAAAATCTCAAAATCGAATTTTCGCGCCATCGCAATACTTTCTACGAGAAAGTAAAAAAGTTAACAAATCTTCATTTAAAGGCTTAGTACAGCCTTTTTTATATGGAAATATCCTAACATGATCAGCAATTGGACATTTAAAAACTAAGGAAATGAAATAAATATAGGACAATTCGAAGATTGCGTGTAACCTCATCGCAAGAATCATTCTCAAAAGAGTTGCTCATGTTAGTATTTATTATGTTAATGAACGTTAAGATTTACAAAATATTGGACCTAGTCTGCTACGGAAGATCTAGATTTATTCCCATTCCCCCACCCTCTTCCCCCAACTACTGTGATTAGGCCTTTACAGACCTCTTAGGACCTCTTTAGGACTACAAAACCGTTATTAGTCCTTTTGGACGGAAGATAGAGCGGAGTTGGCTAACTACGATTAAGGACGAACTTCTATTAAATATCTATAGGAGTGGAAGATACTCAGCAGAATTGTTGGTCCGATAAAGGGAGAGCAGCAAATTCACACCATCAGGGAAGGTATACCCATAGCTTAGAGAGGATCCCTCCATCGTCTGAATTATTAAAAAGCTTGAGAATAAGGGGGTCAGGCAACATAGATAGATGGGTGATGGATGAGGAGTGAAAAAAAAATCTTAGATCCCAAACTGCTTAAACGAGGAGTAAAAAAAGGTCTTTCGACAAAACCCGAAGGAAAAAAAGTAAGCAAGGAAGTCTGTTGATACTTCGCCATATTACAATGCTAAAATAATCCCGGATCTTAAGATGCTATATGTACTGGGAGTTAAGCAGAGACTTCATATCGTTCGGGATGCCTTCGGTCTTTACCGAAGAACTCAAAAATAAATAAATTTTTACACAACTTTACAAAAGGTAAAAAGGCGCAATATTGTCTTAGCAGAATTCCTTTTCTATACAATTAGAAAGAGTTATGAACTGACTTCATTCTCTCCGACTCTCCGGCTATAATAGAGACAATTTTTGGTTGAAAGTCGGTTTTGCCTTAATAAATCTAGAGTAGCAAATATTTGCCTCGTTAAGAAGAGTAACTCCGCTGATCAATTTTTAAGATAGTATGATAAGCAAATTAAGATTCTTCATGTATTCAGGGCATTTTGTACAAAATCTTTAACCTTTTAATTTATTTTAAAGCGAGTATACAGAAACATTAAAAGCAATAACTGCAGGTAACCGATAATGTAAGGAAAAAATGGAAATGTTCAATGTGTATAAGAATTGCGAATAAACCATATAATTTTTTTTTCTCTCCATATTGATAAAGATAGCTTTAACTACTTTCATTGAACATTAAATAAATAAGATATTATACACACTACAGCTCTATCCTAATAATTTATAGATAGCTAAAAGACAGATCTATGTTATTTGATAATTAATATTTCAAGTGCTGAGTGCAAAAATATCAACAAACTTTCTCATATACATTCAGTTTCTCTTATAGTTTTCATTGTATTTCATCCTATACTACAATCCTTTTCCATGGCATAGTTTTGTATTTTAAACTGAACGCGTCTGCAGATAAATAGGCCACAGACAATATACTAATTTTTTGGATTCAGTGGACGAAGGATTTAAGGGTAACTACATAAATTTAGATAATAAAAATATAAATCGTCGATACTAAAGTTACAAACCTTGTACGAGAGGGGATTGGGTCTTTCCAGGAGAAATGACAGACTGTCATATGCAAACCAGGTACTCTTATACTGCTCACCACCTAAGGAAAAGATAAACAGATATAATATTAAAAGTTTGGTACCAACAATTTGTGGAGTTTCATTGTAAATAAGAGCAAATTTACCAGTTAATTGTCACAGCAACTCAATGCCTTGTCATCAGAGACGTCTCTTATGTGCAATATAATACCTTGCGAGACGCGGACAACAGATAGCATAGAATTTCACAAGGCTAAACTTAATTTCACTCATATGGTTATCATTTATAAAATGACCTATTTTCTTTGTCAAATTACGTACAAATTATCTCCTTAAAAGCCATTTTTCACAAAATACTAGCGGGCTTTTGTCTGATTTCCTTCTGACCATTGCCATAGTTTCCGGAACAAGGAATAACTTTAGCTGGTTAAAGCCATAAATCATGTTTTCCTAAACTATTCGACAAATACTTTCGACTTGTTGAAAGTTCAAGAGCTCGCTTCTATTTAGGTATTGACCGGTCGTAAATCAATAGTTTATTTGCAAGTTACTAACTATGTTAGAGGTCAAAATGTTTAGCACGTAACGGGTGTCCGCCGGGTGGAAGGAATGCTCAAATTCTCAGCTAAGAGCTTTTCCTATTTACTTTTGTCATTAAGTAAAATTTAAACTGTTTAAACCACCTACAGTTCGGTTAGCAGCACAACTAACAAAAACATATGGGTGGAATCTTCTATATAGTCGAGGTGACGTGCGTCCCCTATATTAAAAATGTCGAAAGTTATCATTAAGTATGACCAGGATACTTAAATAAAGCTTTACAGAGATTGGTTCCTGGAGGAAAAAAAAGGACTTTGCAAATTGCTGCGGAAGGATTTTTAAAAGACTTACTTTACGACAGGATAAACATAGCATTTCTCTTTCTAACTTTAATGCTGCTAAAACCATTAATAATATAGTCTTCTTGGTCAATTTGAGTTGTCGAGTATCATTTTTTGTAGCAGCATTCTAAAATTTAAAGAGTAAGTTATTATAAATTTCTAGATACGTTGTTTTTAAATTTTGAGTGCAGTAGTGTATTGGAGTAACAACAGTAGTACAGCAACATCTTTCAAACCATCAATTGCTTAGAATCCCTACAGCGACTTTCTCTGAACAGTCTATAATTGATTGTTGAATGGATTTTTGTGCTAATATTGAACTATGAGTACAATGCATATATACCATTCTTCGTGTCCAGACTGCCGAACCGAACAAAGGGAATGAGCCGAGCATTGGTCTCTGCGCATGCCTAGTCTAACATGCGCAGGCGCACTTTATACTGGGCATGCGCAGATATCAATGCTCGGCTCGTTTTCTCTGTTCGGTTCGGCAGTCTGGATACGGCTTTAGGAATTAAACTGCGCATGCTTCCTCACTTCCTTGTAACATAAATGGGAACCCTGGCTTTATTCCCTCAGAAGCTCATGGTCTAAAAAAATCAACTCAATCCCAATCCTAAGTCCGAAAGCCTCTCGTACCAAGGATATAATAGAGAACTTTTCTCAAGGCGACTCGATTCTTGAATTTTGTTTACAGAGCTGCTGAGAAAGACGGCCTCGTGGCGTCTGACCGTTACCATCCTGTTTGTTTAGGCCTCAACTCTAAACCGTCTGCAGTCTATACGTTCCATAATTCAGCATCTCGGGTAAAAAAAAAAACAAAACATTTTTAGGAAAGAACCGACAGTGCTCCCTCTTTTCCCTTCTAGTACAATATACTCGAACATATTCTCAGTCGAATCCATCAATTCTTTTGTGATGGTGTCGGATTACAAGGCTGTTTTTTCACGATTTGAAAGTCAATACTATTAAAACCGAAGAAAACGAAAAAGCAGCTAAACCAATAATGTTTTTAATATTTGTAAAAGAGAATATATAGAAGTAAGAGTATTTTTTAAGATACTATTAGAAAAATTAAAATTATTCTTTTTTTCTAAAAAAAAAAGACGATCAATATAATTAATATACAATTCCACTAATGTGGACATAAACTGATTAACTAAATAATTTGTTATTTATTTGAAACAAGAGAAAAGGATTTATAAAAATCCTCTCCGCTGAAGAGAATTGAACCTCAGTTGTTTTGCTTTTCATTCAATCATCATTACATTTATCACCATGTGTCTCCGGCGTACCTTTAGTTTTGTTTAAAATCCGAGATTCGACTCACAAAGAACAGAAGTGAAATAACTCCTTCTTTAAAAATTAAGTACTGAACTGTGAGTTATATAGGTATATAAAATATCGTACTTCTGGCAAAAATTTGTAAGGTACATTTATTATTCTGCTAGCAAACTTATACATTCTTATATTTTTATTTATACTTTTATTATTATTATACGCTTTTATTTGTTAGACATTATTATTCTCGCACAGATAATGTCATATTATTTATTTTTTGACATTTTCTACTCAAATAAATACAAGGAAAGGAAAAAAACCCAACTCTGCTTTCTAAATTTTGTAAAATATTAGCAATTTATAATTTAAGTGGAATTTTATGGCTGAATGGAGGGTGACACACGTCACCTTTCCAACACGTTGATAGTTTTTCACCCTTAACTCGAAGGGCAGGTAAGGTTCTTCTCCAAGGGAATGTCTCTCAGCCATTCCTTAATATAAACAGGGTGACCTTTTTGTCATGGGAATTTACCCTCCTCACTCCCTTTTTCTCACGTAGAGGATATT
>KZ651608.1:117291-145952 GCA_001010745.2 Gerris buenoi | reverse complement strand
TATATATAACGTGTTTTTGATGAACCTGTTTTAATTTAAATAATTTACTTCCTATATAGTATTAGATATAGAAAGAGCGCTGGACAATTTTAGCGACGAAGATGTTCAGCAAGATTGCATTGATAAGTTTTTAACCTTACTTTTTAAGTTAAGCTAAGTTAATTAACTAAAAGTTAAAACTAGAACCTAAAAACTAAACCTAAGTTAAATAAAAATGAAAGAATACGTTGAAGTCAGCACCGTTGTAATTGTAATATGAATATATGTGATGGATTTTTTGGTGTGAAAATTAAAATATTAATCCATATTGATTAAGAGACGTTCCGACCCGTAAACATAAGGTCATCGTCAGTCATTATTTCTAAAACGACAAAATAATCAGTTACATTGATGTCTTATGTTTATATAAAGTAATGCAGTTGAAAATTATTAATTAACATGAATCATGTGATCATAATTGTTATTATTAATTTTCAACAGCATTAGCTTAAATAAACTTAAGACATCAATGTAACTGATTATTTTGTCATTTTAGAAATAAAGACTGATGATGACCTTATGATTACGGGTTGAAACGTTTCTTAATCAATATGGATTAATGACCTAAAAATCCATCAACTATAATATTCGTATACTAAAAATTAAAATAATTAACCGTTAGAATTAAATAGTAGTACAGTTAGTAACAGTCAGTAGTACAGTTAGTAACAGTCGGTAGTACAGTAGAGTAACAGTTAGTAACAGTCAGTGGTACAGTAGAGTAACAGTAAGTAACAGTCAGTAGTACAGTAGAGTAACAGTAAGTAGTACAGTAGAGTAACAGTTAGTAACAGTCAGTAGTAGTACAGTCAGTAACAGTTAGTAATTAAAATAAGTACAGTAGAATAAAAAGGTCTTTTGAATAGTTAGTACTTAATCTGAGGTATGTAGGAATTTAAAGTGAATCTAAAGGGATAGTACCGCCTATATTGTCACAGTCAAGTAGTTCAACTTTCAGCCGCTAGGGTAGACAGCTTGATTTTCGGTAGCGATTGATATGTAAGTTTTAAATGTTGGAATGAAATTATAGTAAGTGTATAATTTATTAATTATTTATATTATAATAATTATTAGTTTATATTATTCCAATATTAGTTAGTTTATAATAATAGAAAATAATTAAGGCTAAGCAGCAACGATGTTAATTTACCAGTAATTAATATGTAATAATAATAATGCAGCTTAATAATATTAAATAAAGTGAATATTTTAGAATATGTTCGAGTAAAATATCGCGAGTAACTGAGACTAGACGGGGAAGAGAGACGTGAATCAATGTTAAAATGGCGCGAGAGCGAGCGTTCGGGCCGAACTGGCTGGAGAGCCGAGTGGACGGTCCCAAACCCCCGAACAGGATTCAGTGTGCTCGATATAAAGCCGAAGAGGGCCGAGCATTTTAGCCGAAGGGAGCCGAACAGTACGTGATGGGGTGCCCCGTCCCTCAATTCCAACGACCTAACGCCTAACACTAACACAAAGGATCGTCGCGTGTTTTACTACTTCACACACAAACGACTTGATATCCGTGAAACACGCACATACAAATTGGCAAAAAAAAAACAGCAGGCCCTGGTCATTCTTTAAAATTTGATTAAAACCAAAATAAGTTCTTCATTTAGTTAAAAAAAATTTAAGGGAAATATATATCTATATAAAATAATAACAATGGAGCTGACGAACAAAATCAAAGCTAGAACTTCCCATTAAAGAGGGATTAACCAAATTACGAGAAGAATCGAGTGATAAAAAAGGGCGGGAAGAGGGACAAGGGAAATATTCAACAATCTCTAAAGAATTTAAGAAAAAATAATCATTCAGTTCATTGTAAAAAAAAAAAAAAAAAAAAAAAAAAAAAAAAAAAAAAAAAAAAAAAATTTTTTTTAAAAAAAAAAAAAAAAAAAAAAAAAAAATCAATATATGGCTTTTAATTTATATTCGGTCGATTTTTAAGGATTCACTCCCGGCACTCAAACGAGCTAAGGAACTCCGTTCCAAAAACAAATCACTTTTCGACGTTTACTTAAAATTCAAGATGGTTAAAAGAAATCTATATACAATTTAGAGGTAGTATTTTAAAATGCTTTGTACAGCGTGTCAAACTAGGAATTCTCACGCTTATGTAGGGAATAAGAATGAGCTACTGTAGCTGTAGCCCGTCCAAAGACTGACGATAATATAAAATAATACAGGGATATGTCTATCGCTTGGGATAGAGAAAAATCATGCTCCGGACTAGCTTAATTGGTAAAACTAAGGACACGAAATCAAAAGGTCCGGGTTCAAGCCCCGGCGGTGAAATGTATTTTACTCTGCAACGTCTCCCTCAAAAAATGCTAAGCTAATTTTAAAACAAGTTCCTAAACGACACAAACTCTCAAAGCTAACATAAGTTTGGCCCTTTGCAAGACGAGTAAACGTTTAAACATTCAAAGTAAATGCCTCACCATTTAAATAATCTTGTTTACTTATCAAATCAGCATTCCACCTTTATATAGGCCATCACAGAAAAACCTTTTTTAGTGCCAATTAAAGTAAAACGTCAGTCCATCAAAAACTCAAATGAAACTTTACTCAAACACATAAAATGGCTGAGTTTAAATCAAACAATATCTAATTAAAATATTTCAATTATAAATACATATAAAAGTGATTAATAGGTGGTTGAGATGAGATCGTTCCACAGAACAAAAAAAAAAATTATGTGTCTCCGACTGCAAAAATTCCAAGACAGAAATCCGTCTCAGACATAAGGGAACATTTTTGGTTCCGAGTCGGTCTGTTGATAAATGATGTGAACAACCATATTTTAAAAACTGCACGTATGATTTTAATGAAATTTCTATGGTAAGTTGTAATTAGCCCATTGTTGGTCCCATATAAGTTGCAACCTTCTGCGCCCATATGTTTCTCTTCCACATGCACATAACATACATTTATTTACACCTGTATCTTCAAAAGTACTCATCTGTTTTTTTTTATAGAATTTATATGGTTTGTCAAACGTAGCAAGCAGATTTATTTCAATTGCGAGCGCTTTTTAAACTTTACCTAAATTTATACTTAAATTCAGATAAAAAATCAAAATAATTTTGACTGTTTTACAAAACGGGGGGAAATTAAATTGACAATAATAGGTAGTAAATGTATGAAATCATTTATACATTTACTGACTACAATGTATACGAGAAATATACGACAAAGTATACAACATAAGACGCGAGGAAGCTATGTGCCACACAAATTCAGACTATTTATAAACATTTAACAGGTGGTTATTTACTTTTTGTTTTGACTTTCAACTAAGTCAGATTTATTTTCATCAATATCGCAAAAACTAGATTTCATCATTAGTCAAAATCATTAGGTTTGTCTACCGAGATTTAGCAAAATAATAACACAAAGAGAAAACCTTGACCACTTTATTGACATAAATAAAAACCTACTATAGCTATAATGTTTAATTGGCTCATTGATGACATGATTGCCAACTAAGCTGGATCAAACCTTCTGGTGTTAAACGTTGGCTATGGTGAAGTTTTGACAATGCTTTTCTTTCATTGCATCGTAGAGAGAAATGCAGATAATCGTGGTTCGATTCCAGGCGGCGGGGTGATTTTTTTATCAGTATTTTCTCTTTTTCCACTTAAGAATAAAAATAATATATACGTATACCTCATATATACATTGGTATAAGCAGCATATACCTAGTGGTTAGCGCCCTTGGCTCTGAAACCAAGGTCCAAATCCCCTACGTGAGTTCGAATCCTGGAGGGGTCAGACATGTTTCACACTGATGATCTCATCGAGTAGATGAGTAAAGTGATCGGATAGGGAGCCAGGGTGGCCGAGGTGCTAAAAACACCGCGCAGCTATCACTGAGTCGAGGCAACTCGAGGTCGTGGATTCGATCCCCTGCCATGATACTCTGAATTGCACCAATGAATCGCGGCCGGTGCAGGGCGAGGGACACCCTTTATGGGGACTCTTCCCCCACTATTTGATGTGGGTCTGATACGTGTCATGATGATGTAATTGGTATCCATGGTTCGAGGACGGAGCAGGGCGAGGGACACTCAATATGAGGACTCTTCCCCCACGCTTTGACGCTCGCTTATATAGCTTACTAATGACCACACCATACTCGCTTCGGCGGTACAATTTACAAATGTATGATGTGTGAAGTAACTGGAACTCTCCACCATGGGGTGTACAATGGGCCTAAGTGATGGCCTAATTGCAAGGTTCGAACAAGTGGTTCGTCCAACCCGTTCTAGTAGGAAGTACTAGATTACTACTACAAAAGTGATCGGATAACCCCCGTCCTGTAATGACCTAATAAGCTGGACTAAAACCCAAAAGAAAAAAAGAAAAAAAGAAAAAAAAAAAACATACCTACACATAATGTATGTCATTTTCCTTTTCCCTTATATTGATTGAGCTTATTTATTTATTGTGGGTAAAGGGGACCATAGCCCATAGCATCCCCAAAAAGAAGCTAAATTTATATTAATGATTTGAATCTTTAGGCATTAAAGCTTTATTTTATAGATCAAAGATAATTAGATTCTGTAGAAATCAAGGAAATATAAAATTTAGATGAAACTTAGTGCAATGTTTTTGTATTATTATACTTGGGTAAAAAAACACCATACAACGAGTTTTCATGAAATGAAATGATTTTGCATCAGACCAAGTAGATAACTTAATACCTACTTATATATACCTACATATTAAGATAGACGCAAAGTAAAGTGACATACAACCAGTCATGTATGTAAGAGTGGTTCTTTCTCTTTTTTTTGCTCGTATCGTTCTACTTACATCAGACCTGCACTTGATTTAAGTGTTAAAAAGTAGAATAATGATTCTAATCAACATAGTTACAAAGAAAAAGAAGATAAAACGCTGAGAGGGCAGTTAGAGAGGAAGATGAACAAGTACGAAGGAATTTGCCCGAGTGGATGTGAAAGTGTTGGTGTGGGAGGGGGGCGAGTTGCAAGCCATTATGAGGGTGAGGACAGGCTGTCCCATCATAAAGGGTTGGGCCAAGGGACTCATCCTCTGTCGACCATTTCAATAAATGAGCTTGAAAATATCGGTAGAGGGAGAGAGAGCACCTGAAACCACATTATGGTGCATGCTAAATACTCCTGGGCATGCTTAAAACAATGCCTAGTGCAATGTTGCAATGCACGAGGGGAGGCGCATCCTTTTCAATGCACCGATATGACTAACGGCTTGTCTGTGTCGTACCCCCTCCCGTCTCTCGTGTAATCGTGATGCGGGTTTGTTTTGACATCGCGAGCGTTTTTTGCCTCTTTTACGTCGTGTAGGGTCGGGGGCGTTATCCCGTCCGTGCGCATGTCAGAGCCTCTCTAACGGGCCAATCCCGTGCGGAGGGCCCGTCGCGCCCGGCCGGGGATTGGACGGGTTCCCGGCGGCGCCAAATTCGACTAGGCGGAACCCGGGAGGCGAATTTGAGGGCCCGGTCGGGTCCCGCCAATGGAAGGTGGGAGGGCGGGGGTGGCGGGTACCTCCGACCAATGCGAGGCCGCCTCCCGTGCGCGCGGCAAATACGAACGGCGGTGGCGGTACCGGGGGCCAGGAGAGCGGAGCCACGCCCCCGACGCACACACGAACAGACGAGACGACACGATGACTCACTGGAAGGAGCTAGAACGGTTTCAAGGCCGTAGCCCCAGGCCCGCTATTGTCGGCCGGGTCATTCATCGGCGAGAGTCTGGGTGTGCGTGCATCCTTGTGAATAATTCGGTGTTTGACTGGGAGGGTGGGCGAGAGGCAATAGAATCAACAAGTGGCTCCTTGCACGGGACTCTAGGCGAGTTGTTCTCACTCCAATACTAGGTTCTACTACTTACTAGCAATACAACGTAGCTCCTCTACCACTTGCCTTCATACAGATATATTGCTATTGCGTCTTACCTTCCCAACAACAAACAAATCGATGACAAAAACATTACAATGCGAACATCTCATTCCAGCCACCTCATCAACAACTAAACAACCTAACACATTTTTTCGTAAACTTACAATTTGATTATCTTATGAAAGCAGAATAACATTATTAGCTTTATGTTCAATCAGCATATTATGATTAGAAACCTAACGGAATCGTTAATTTACCTAGCTATGCAGACAATGATGGCAAACAATGACTTGGTGAATAATATTTAAGGTAATGATCCAAAGCTTATAAATTGAAAACTAATATAATATTAATATCTATGCGAATGACATATTGCAGAAAGGAGATATGTCCATTTTTAACAAAATTGGCTTTTTGCTTTTTTGCGATCTAGAAGCTTAGGCCCTTCTCCGGTGCAAAAACGAGCCTTACCCAATAAGTCCTTCTGTATTTATTTTTAATTATTATTTTTCAAGTAGTGCAGAAAGGATACAATATACCATTTTTTTACAAAAATAAAATTATTTAAGGTAATGAAAAGTTTTGTTTTTTTCATTTCCTGTAAAAATTAATTTTGTGGACGTAGAATCAGTTTATTTTTTATGCTATATAGGATTATTATAGATTAAAGTCATCACTTATGCTTAACTTCAAAATCTACAGAAAAAGCTCTTTTTTATTAGGATACTTAAGGCTTGATCTCTATCAAGCTTTATGATTTTGATACTTTATTTAAAATCTTTACTTTGCGAATGTTTAAGAAATATTTCAATTATATCTTTTAGAAACAGGGAAAACATACTTTAAAAACCAAGGACATCACAAGTTTTTCCCAGAGAACATAAAACTGAGGAAATCAAGCTTCCCCTTACCGAGAAATTCTAGATATTTTTCAAAGATGATCAAAGCGTAGGCTTGTTTGAGGAACGACCCAGTGCACTTGGTCCCTCATCCTGAACAAATGAAAACGAATCGGAGGGGATGGACCGGGACCGGGATGTAAAAGAAGAGAAGACTGATTCGTGAAACAACAGGCCTTAATTTCGAGAAGGGTTCGGCAGATCCCCAAGACTTGCGGAGAAGTTTAGCGTTAGCAGTCTGTCATGCTGTCTGCGAAACCATTAGCAAGCAAGGAGACGAATGGAGGGCTTGAGCCTGTCGGATACCCATCCCCTAGCCTTCGCAGGGTATAACAGGAGACGGGTGGGATTCAACCTCCTCAGCAACTGCTAGCAAATAGACGACGATAAATCTAATCCCCTACAGGAATCCACACCCGAGTCCCCGCATCGTCTTCTCTAATTCTCCTTTTTCCGACAAAATGAAAATCGGCAGTTCCATTCAACCGGAAGGATATTGGACCGTAGATCTAACAGGACTCAATTTCAAATGAGTCGTGAATTTACTTTCACACTGGTGTTTTACACATAAGGTGTTCTGCTCTAACAATTCGATGACCTATTTTAACAGAAGTTCAATGACCTTATTTCAATTGATAAAAATCTGCTGCTAAATTGAGCAAAAAATGAAAGCCAGGTAACGATACTGGATAGATTAAAACAGGATCCTTATAGCTGCCTTGAGAAGAACTCTTTTGACTAAAAGAACTATAAAACAAAGCATTGCTAAGTACTTCGACATACACATACAATTTAGTTTCAAGAAGCTGTTCGGAGTCACCATGTTCAAAGGAATTTTTTTGCTCAGTGTCAAATTTCCAAAACGGTCTGGAATAAGGTTCCAAAGATAAACATAAAACAATGTACATAAATATTTCTAATAGTAAAAGGAGTTCTAGATCCTGAAGTGATTTTATAGTAAATTTGGGTATATATGTATTTTTTCGATATGAATTCGTTCCAGGACTTCCCCTACACACATGAATCAGTTTGTATCCTGTCCGAATAATTTCACGCCTAGGTTACATTAAATTCATTATAATTCAAAATCTAGTCTGTTACTATTAAACTTTAACTATACCATTAGGTTTGTCCGAATTCGTCTAGCGTCTGTCAATTATAAGTGTAGAGTGTAGAGGGGCTCAAGAATTGAAGTTAAATTTTAAAAATCAAAATTTTAAATGTAAAAGGACTTAAAAGATGCTTAGCAGCAAGGATTTGTAGCTTTTTATAAAATTGTACCTTAGCTTCTCTATCTCCTTCACATTTTGAGACATTACAATTTTTTTTAAATAACCGCAAAAAAATTACTTATACATATATATCGTGTATATATTATATATTTCCGCGCGCGTGTGTGAGTGAGAGAGAGAGAGAGAGAGAGTGAGAGAGAGTGAGTGAGAGATAGGAAAATACTCAGTAATCCCATTAGGTCAAGCATCATCGCGTATATAGTAATAAATTTTCGCATTGAGAAGTTACTGAAGTGCACATTGCAACACCACAGTAAAACACTATTTCAAAATGGATCAGATTTATTAAAGATCTTCAATGCAGACAATGGATTGTTTTAGCGTGAATATTGTTTTAGTTTGTTTGCTTCAAGAGCTCAGTTCGTTCGAAAACAACAAAGTACCAACTCGAGTGGAAATATTTCAATATGAAATGAAACTAAAACAAAAACCGTAATCATGTAAATATTATAATGCTCCCAGACAAATCAATTCAGTTTTGCTACAGATAAACCTAAAACAATGTACATGTATATATTATGTTGAATAGTAAAAGGGGTTCTAGAAAATACACCATTCTATAATATTGTTTATATATTTATTGAAGTGTTAAATATTTGGTATAGTGAGAAACGCCCTCTAGTGAAAGGCCTCTCTCACAGTTGGGTGACGTCAAAATGTGTACCGAACCACTGGACCGAATTTTGATGAAAATGGATGACCCGCTTGCCCCCCAAAGCTCCTCGCCTTCACTTCAAAGCGCTGCCGAACATAATCAAAACACAAAGGCTGCCTTCGTAACAGTGTGATACCCCGTCCAAACTATCCACACACAAAGTGTACGTACACTCTGTAATTAGAAACTTCAATTATGATTGTCAACACAAACAAGTCGCCCTGTCATGAAGAATAAATTAATGCTTCAGTTTATACACAAATAAACAAACTTCAATACGTTAACAACGGCAAAAATTCTTGAGTTTTGACTTTTTTGAGCTCCAATACTTTTCTAATTTTGCTACCAGTAAGGTGATTCAGGTGATTTCTTAAAGTATAATTTAAATCAAATTATAATAGACTCAAAGCGCCGGGACTTGAACCACGGGCCTTTACATTTCCAGTGTCGCTCTACCAGCTGAGCTACGCAGGAGAATGATTTTCTCTACCGTAACCGATAGCTAGTCCTGAATCCAAGCTTTCAATACTTAAAGTAAAATTTCAATTCTATGATTTGCTTTACGTTTTAAACAATTTTTTAAAGCTTTCCCTGAAGCTTGTATTTTACACCAATAATTTATACTCTTACACTTTTCTCGCTCTAAATTGCGATGTGCTAGGGTTAAAGAGAGTGACTCTTTTTGTATTTTCTTTTCCTAAAAAACACTTCCAAAGATTGTAAAATTAAATTTAGACCACTTATAAACCAATAACACCACATAAGCTTTCCTGAAGGAAAAAAAAATCTAGTTTCTAAAGTAGAGAATGGGACAAATTCAAAATTAATTAAATATTTTTAAGGCATGTAACTCTTATTATCTCTTAGATATAATAAGAGTATATATTATATACTATCAGTAACAGTATGCAATATGACGATATTAAAAGCGCAAACGTAAAGGTAGTAAGTATGTATTAGAAAATAGTAGTTTTAAAAATACTTTCATATTCATGTAAAAATTCAGTAACCCTGATTTTTTATAAACATATTCAGTGCGTGCCTTCTTAATAAAATTGATTATAACTTTGGTTCTACTCAATATTTTTAAATGGAGCCAAGCAGTGGCGCCGATAAGGGGCCCGTAGACCCGCGGCGCGGGGGGGGGGCACTAAAAATTTGCGGGGAGGCCCCCAAAGCCTTACCGCCGCCACTGGAGCCAAGCCTACAACATACACAACATGGTAGTGCACCACGCCGCTGCATGAAAATAAATATATTTTAAATAGCCTGTTTTGCACCTATAAAGTCGAGCTGATGACATAACATACAGACGGACATACGTACATACACACAGACAGACATGCAGATAGAAAGAGGAAAAAAGTTAAGGCCGGCGTCTGTTTTCGTAATGAAAGAAATGAAAAAGTATCCAATTTTGCAATTCTGATCAATATACAGACAAAATTTTAATTTTATACATGTATCTAGACATAGATATATAAAGAATAAAGAAATACGTCTTTACACAAAGTACCTATGCGTTCTTTATTTTTCAAAAAATAGGTTGAAATCTGACACTAAAATTTGACTCGTTTCACAGCCTCAGAAGATAACTCAAGATAGTGGTTGGAAGCATGTTTCAGTGGAGTGGCTTCCTTTAAACGTAATCAAGTGACGCCACTGCACAACTAGAAAAACGTATTGAGCTGAGCGAAGCCAAGCTCTTATACTACACTTTGCATTTGTTTGGACGCATAATCCTCCAAAAACGGCTGAACCGATCCGCACAAAATTCGGTACGGCCATAGTGACCAAACACAGGAGGGTATAAATCTGAAATGGTCCAAATCGATACACAGGGATAAAGCTGGGAACACTTACACGATCCAAGTGGACTTGGACCAAGTAACTTTGATCAAATTCACTTGGACCAAGTGGTTGTGCAACTTCTGAATCAGGGTTTACACTATCCAAGTAGACTTGGTCCAAGTAGTTGGAAAAAAATGTAAAATCTGATACTTCTGATACTCATCTTCTTCATAAATTTTAATAATTTTGTGAATGAAATAAAACAACAATATAAAAAAACTGTAATAACCAAGAAAAACAAGCAACTAAAACCAAATGGTACAAACTCGACATGTTTGACAGCTCGTTCTCATAATTTGCAGGTGGGCGCCATTTTTATTTTCATCCTAGACTTTGATCAAAAAAAGTTGGGGCCATCCAACTCAACTTGGATGGTCCAAGTACACTTGGATAGCCTGTTTACACGATCAAAATAGCGTCAAATCTGACTTGGTCCAAGTCCACTTGGATCGTGTAAACCCAGCTTACGAATTACTAAAGTTCTTTTCTCAACGCCTGAACCGATCCAGAAAATTTGGCTCGGTCACAGTGACGAATCACAGGAAGGTATAAATCTGATGGTCCAAATTTACGACGGTTACGAGGGTTTCGGGGAACAAAAGTTAAAACAGTAAATGCCTTTCATGATGCTTGTCGTTGAAAAGCTCTTTAACAGAACAGTTATTGTTGTTACGTTCACTTTTGTCATATTTTCATTTAAGAGGGGGGTGAAATAGAAAAACAGGAAAAAAATGCCTTTTTAATGAAAAATTAGAAATATTAATATTTTTGATCCGATTTCAGCTGTTTATTAAATAAAATTGTTTATTGTTTAAGATTAAAATGTACGCTCAGCTCAATATTGCAACCAGGACAACTGTATTGTACACCTAGTATTCTTTTAAAGGGTTACCAATTTAGGTCACTATTAGTCAGAAATAATTCATTCCAAAATTAAAATACTTAATCCAGAAGAGTTTGGTGGGTTTTTATTATATTCATATACATTCCATATAATCTAACAGGATATAACTAAAAACTCTTAGATTGCTTTTTACAGCCTTTATACAGCCTTGACTCTTGAACACTAACCCCCCTTGATATTGAAACAATAAAAAGCCAAAGCAATGAAACAACTTCGGGCAATAAACAAAGACAGTAAAAATCAAAACTAGTATTGCAATCGTAAATACCTCGTAAAAAGAGCCCCCACCCCTCTTCTACTTTAATTGAATAGAATAATAAAAAAACAGATATTCGTCATAAAACTGTTTGAAATAAAGTTACGTGAGATTATAACCGAAGAACGATTGTAATTAAAACTAGAAGGATTAAATAAGATAGAGGGGGGTTATAATAATAAAAAAATACTTCTTATATTTACAATAGCATTTTATGACTTGGTAACCAGGTGTTATAAACAATTTTAAATGTGTACTTTCTTTTTTATTGCGCTATTATAACATATGGAGTTGAAGAAAAGTTAATTACACAATAAAATCATGAAATGAGCGCAATATGTGATTATAACACTCACGGACTTAATCAAGCAATGCCACAAGGGTTTAGTTTTATTCCTAAATATTCATGACAATTGTAAACTGTACAACCACTAAGAAAATTCGACCTAACCTTTTATTATTCTTTAGCAAAGCAATTAAGCAATTAGAGCTTTTTTATTAGTATATTTTTTTTTAAAGAATTAAGTTTTCAACCTGACGATTAATATTAATTATAAAAATACAATGAAGATGATAGAAAAATGCAGAGTTTATCCATTACAACAAATACTAATGTTATTTTAGTCAATAATAAAGAAAAAATTTAATAATGCACGAAATTATTAGAAAACAACGTTATATCTACAGTCTGTGCCAAACGAGAGTTAGTGCGTTGAAAGCATGGGAAATCGAGTGACACACAGACTGGCCAACCTCTGAGGGAAAAAATAAAGCCACTAAATATACCTTCTTATTGGTTATCCAGAGGGCAAATCTTGATTTCTCATTGGCTCACCTCCCTATTTGCTAGTTTTTCCCGTGCTGTGAACGCACTAACTCTCGTTTGGCACAGACTGTAGAGAAAGATAATTATAAAATACGTCAGCAAAACAAGTAACGTCCAAAAATACTAAAACGCAAAGAGCAAATTTGGTCAGTATAATTGTCAAAAAAAACTTTAATATTATAATACTAAACATAATTGAAGGTAACGGAAACTCTGTAACATAATTGAAGGTAACGGAAACTATGTAACATAATTGAAGGTAACGGAAACTATGTAACATAATTGAAGGTAACGGAAACTATGTAACATAATTGAAGGTAACGGAAACTATGTCATCGTTCTGCAGAACGATATTTTTTTATATCTCCGATTTCAAAATTTCTAAGGAAGAAATCCGTTCCAGATATCAGGGAACATTTTTGGTCCCGTGTATGTCTGTAGTTCAATATTTTGTGGACCAACATATCTAAAAATAGTTTGCCAATCAGTGTGGGACATAGTTTTCTTAATGATTTTATAACTTATAATAATTATAAAAATTGATTTAATTTTCCTGTTGCTTTAATAATTTCGATGGTAAAAAGGCCGACATTTTACAAACGCGTATATTTACAGTCCTCAATATTTATCAAATTTTGTATACCAAATATTTTAAATAATTAGCTGAATTAGGACGGGAAATATACTACAAGATGTGACGGACGGACGGACGAACTACCAAAAGCATAAGGGATTCTACTAGGGCCGGGCTGAGAGCAATCCCCCAAGGTTGCCCTCACGACGAGCGGTGGGCAAGGGAGTAGGGCGGGGGCTCCCTCGCTAAATCCCCACTCCTGGCAAGCATTGCGGAGATGGGAACGGCGCTGGGACAACGCCCGAGCCAATCAATCCAATCCTCACCTCAGTCAACTCTGAATGTGTACAGTTCGGTGCGTGCAAACAGGTTATAGATCATTATTCCATGTGCGTATGTTTATTGTGTTGTGTGACGGTTATATTCTTAATTTTTATTTATTTGGTTTATTTTAGCATTAAAATTTTAAACAACCATGAATTTAAATCACGTAGACAGTTTACTAAAGACTCAGTTTTTGTCCTTGCCGTTAGAAGTGAAAACAGAAATTAAAAAGTTAGGGCCACATCAACCTAAGGATTTTAAGCTCGCTGTAACATACGATAAGTATTATAACAGACATTTTAATACGTCATGGTTCGACAAAAAGCCTTGGTTAACTCCAAGCATTGAAAAACAAAGTCTATTTTGTTTTTTTTGTTTATGTTTCGGTAATGAACATAGTTGTAGTGATGACATTTGGACAAAAGTTGGCTGTAGAGACCTCGAACACTTAAGTGAGAAAATAAAGAATCACAAGAAAGTAATACTCATTTAAGTAACTTTATTAAATATAAAACATTCGGTACCGTTAATGTTGCAGCTCTAATAGACAATAATGTTAAAATATCTATTGATAAGCATAATCAGCAAGTAACAAAAACTAGGCATGTCCTTAGCAGGTTAATAGACTGTTTAAATTATTATGTAGTAAACGAAAGAGGCCTTAGCGCACACTCAGAAACACAAGACTCTTTATATCAAGAACAATTTTTAGACTTGGTGTCAATGGTAGCTGACTTAGACAGTGTTCTTTTAGACAATTTAAGCCATTCTTCTGTGGCAAAATACACTTCTCACGATATCAAAAATGAACTATTAGACTGTATGTATAGTGTGTATTTAGAGGAGCTTAAAAATGACATAAACAATGCTGATTTTGTCTCTGTTCAAGCTGACGAAACTACCGATATTTCGTGCAAGAACCAATTCGTTATTGTATTTCGTTATATTAAAGGAAGCAATCCCGTAGAAAGATTTGTCAGTTTTGTTGAAGTATATGATCGTACCGCGCACGGTCTTTTTCAGGTTCTAAAAAATAACTTGGAAGAATTCAATATCAATAACAAACTCATCGCGCAAGCTTATGACGGTGCTAATGTGATGACTGGGCATGCGGGAGGAGTTCAAACTTTAATGCAAACAATATTTAAAAATGTAAAGTTCGTACAGCTACGCTCACCAATTGAACTCTGTATTAAAAAATTCATGCAGTAACATCAAGCCTGTTAAGTTATTTTTTGCCACTATTACAGGATTTTCTAGTTTTTTGTCGGCTTCACCGAAACGTATGGACGTGCTTAAGGAAACATATGATAATATTTTACCAACTGTACCTCAACAAACACGTTGGAACTTTCACTCCCGAGCAGTCAGCTGTGTACAAGCTCACAAAGATCAACTTATTGAATGCTTTGAAACAATTGAAGAAGGGGTTGGGTGGGACGATGTTACAATTCGGGAAGCCGTTGGTTTGAAAAACTTACTACGAAATGAGCAGTTTGATTTCTTTCTTAACTTTTTTTCTGATGTCATGTTACACGTGTTAGACGATCTGTACAACACCATTCAAAAACGTCCTTCAAAAAGTGCAACAGTTATCAATTTGTTAGAGCGTTTTGAGAAATCAATGAGTGATGTTAGAAAAAACACTGAAAAATATTTGTCGAAACAGAATTCTTCAGGGCTTCCTCTCCCAACTAAACGTAGAAAAACTGATGATCTCCCTGTTGTTGCGAAAGAGGTTTGTGATACAATTGTGCAACAACTTAAGCTCCGGTTTTGTAACTCTGAAATATTTAGCAGTTTTTCAATCGTGGATCCAAAATTATTTTTTATTTATAGTAAAGAATTTCCAAGTAAATTGATCGATACCTTTTCTGAAAACTATAGTGGATTAGTGGTTAAGGAAAAGCTGAAAAGTGAGCTCTCGGTGATTTACCCTAGTTCCACCTTCAGTGGCATGATACGAGTAACTGAGCTGTACAGATTTTTTGTCGAGAACGATTTTAAAGAAAGTTTTTCTGAAACTTTTAAAGCTCTCCAGATCACTATCACAACTCCTGTAGCGACGATAGAATCAGATAGATGTTTCAGTACATTGAAAAGAGTAAACAAATTTTGAAGCAATACTAAGGGACAGGATATCTTAAATGCTTCAGCAGCTTGTTCAATACATAAAGACATTATTTCAAATATCCCAAACTTCTACACCAGAGTCATAGACTTAATTGCCAAACGGAAAGAGAGGCGACCCCAGCTCCTTTCTAAGTAGATCTGCTGCAAACTACACAGGTATGTTTTCAAACCATTAGTATTTAAGTTAGTTTGGGCTGATTATTTTTAGAGATTTTGTGGCGAGAATGAGAAATTTCCACGTAACTATTATTGAAAATGTTTAAATTCCTAGCATTTCGATGTCATCCAAGAAGCTTTGGATGACCTTGAAACCCTAAAAATTTAAATGGTTTGTTTAAAGTAGCCCATAAATTTTTAGCTATAACTCTGCTTCCACAGGGTCTAGGATTTTGCAAAAGGGTTTTTACTAGTGGTACTAGTCCCAACAACATATCCAAAAATCATAAATACCAGACCTTTTGCAATGAATAGTATGTAGCCCTGATTTCTTTTCTATGATGGTTTCGGAAACGAAACTTTTAAGCCGTTCATTTTATCGCTTGGCCAACATGATAGTTGGAAACCTAGCCTTGAACCTAGGGGTGAAGGCTAGTAAAGTATGCGTATGCTTGTAAATATCAAAGCCAATGTTTAAACTAGGTCTGCTTTAGTGCACTTTGCGATGAAAGCGTTGATATTATCATTTCCAGCCAGTATGTTAGCGGTGAAAGCTCTATGTGAAATGCATCTCGAGTAATGGACGAAACGCTTCATCTGAATTCTAAACCTGGATTCTAATGTTGCTTTGTAAACATGAATCTAAACATTAGAATAGATAAAGCTAGGTCTGAGCCAACCTCCCCTGTCTCATATATATCATATCGCAACCATAAATGCTTTCAGGCAAATACACATAGCGTAACCGCGTATAATTTTACATTGAAATTCCACCGACCCTCTTATTATACACATTTCGTATCTATTCATATCATCTTGCCAATCTACCATTGAACCGTCCAACATCTCCCGATATGGACACCAGAGATGAAATTAAATACAGACGTAATAAATGTCCAACAATAAATCATGTTATTATTCAAAACCAAAATATAATTAAAAAAATAAATGATCATACCCTGTTTACTATCTTAATAGAAATAAATTACGAAGATATAATATAATCTATATATATAAAATCCAAATACCACTCACTGACTGACTGACTGACTCACTGACACATCACGATATCTCTGAAGCCACTGGACGTAGGACCATGAAATTTTGTAGGTGTGTTCTTCTTACCTCCTAGGTGCTCGCTAAGAAATATTTTAAAAATCCGCCATCTTGATTCAAGATGGCGGCCATTTATATACAAAATTCGACAAGACGATATCTCCGGAACCAATTGTACTAGAACCTTGAAATTTAGAAGTTGGCTTCCTTTTATGAAATTAGTAACTTTTGATAAATAGTTTACCAATCGGGCATTTTGATTCAAGATGGCGGCCATATATATATAAAAGTTAACGAATGTATGTTCTTTATAAAAATCTACAGTTGTAGTCAGATCTTGATGAAAATTTGCACAATTGACCTTCAAAGCAAGGGGAAAAACACTGTCTACATGAATTTTCGAAATTTAATTTTGGTACACAGGGGTACGGGGTACAAATGTCAAAGTAATGAATATCCTTCATGATGCATATCGTTGAAAAGCTCTTTAAGAGGACAGTAATTGTTGTTATGTACAGTTTTATCATATTTTCACTTAGGAGGGGGGTAAAATTGAAAAATATAGCTATATCTTATAAAAAAAGAAGAGTATCCGTATGAGGGTATGTCTTTTATCCTAATTTGATGAATATTTACACACTTTTCCTTCAAAATAAGGTGAAGGTCACTGCCTACATGAGATTACGAAATTAAAATTTTGGTACACAGGGGTACGGGGTACAAGTAATGAATACCCTTCATCTTCATGATGCATATCGTTGAAATGCTCTTTAAGAGTACACTAATTGTTGTTATGTACAGTTTTGTCATATTTTCATTTATGAGGGGGGTAAATTAGGATATTTGCAAATTAAATTATCAAAGAGGAGGGGGATATAAGTAGGAGGGATAGAATCTAGATATTCTCGCATAGTAAAATAATTTGTATGCTTTCCTGGTAGTTTATAAACTTATCAAATATAAAAACACTCCGTAGCGAAGCACGGGTATCCAGCTAGTATCTATATAAAATTCATATATACTTGCATTATGTTTAAAGCAACCCTAGTTTAACTTAAACAACGGAAATCATTTTAATATACATTTTATGACACATAACCAAATATAAAACTTCTTTTTTTTATTTATACATATATTTATATTAAAATGCATATATGTAATATATGTACTTATATCTTTTTTTAATTACATATTTATTACCTACTTAAGCACTTAATAATATACATTTTGTGAATAATATATGTCATTTATTTTTAGATAAAAATAACAACATAACAACGTCCAAAAAATATATATATTTTATTCAGCCCTTTAACAAAACTGGCCTTAACTAACAAAAACTAAACACGAAACACGAAACAAAGACTTTCGCACGGTTCGACACACCATTATAGCAGCCTAAATTCGATTTCTTTTTACAAAACAGATTCTCAAAATTGGGGTGCGTCTTAAATTCGAAGGCGTAGTATTCGATGCAATACGGCAATCTAAATAGCTGTTTTATAACAAAAAATGAAATTTTTTCATTCACTTTTTTCATTGTTTTGTTTTTTTTTGTTACAGAAAGAGTGGATGATGAGAAATACAATGGATAAACTTACAGAAAACTATCAACGCCGTTATCACAAGCCTTAAAAACAGGAACTTGAAAAAAGTGGCGCTTTTAATTCAACAACAAAAAGTTGCTTTTTTATAAAGTCACTTTACTTAAAAGACTGAAGACAAAAGAAAAGCAATATATATTCTCCTCACAAACAGCAGTTCTAAAATTAAATTGTTTTATTAACTTTGTACAAATTTGCATATTTCCAATTCGAAATTGCCCGGTTCTAAAGGAAGATTTAGTTGTTTTGCTTTCAAAAAAATATATGGGAAAGTGCATTAGCCTGGAGCCAAGGCACAATAACAGAGTGAAAAACAAGGCTACTAGACCTCAAAGAACAGAGAGATGTAGTAAACAACAAGACAAGGTGAGAGCGAGGAGACATTACGGCAGACAAGGTGAGAGCGATCCGACATTACGGTACAGACAAGGTGAGAGCGAGCCGACATTACGGTACAGACAAGGTGAGAGCGAGCCGGCATTACGGCATTCAGTATCGATCCTAGTTCTTCCCTTCACTGTAACAGTTTCAAGGTCACCATCTCTCCACAACACCAATAAATCTTATTGTTTCTTTTTAAAGTTGTATTTTTACTCCAATCCTGCCATTTCTATTTAAATATACATATGTATTATAATGATAACTTTTTGATATCATTATTATAAAATAAATAAGCGCGACTAGCGACCGTGACCATAACTAAATATAATCGAGTATTGTCCGACGGGCAATCACATTTATTCCAAAAAAAAGTTTGTTTTGGCTTTGATTTGTAGGTCTTCAAATAGATATACTTATCTAAATATTTATATATCTGAATTAATTTACCTAATTTTACTTTATTTTCTAAATATAAAATTAAGCACATTGCCACAGGCTTAATTAAACAAAAAACGAGACAATTAAAAATAGTTCACACCTAGAGTGGCACAAAGCTTCCTTGTTTGATTTGATTTTATGACTTATTTGTTCAATGTCTTATTTAATTCAATTTACCCCCCCCCCTTCTTTTTGATGCCAAGCTCACCGAAGGTAACGGAAGCATTGGGATCATTTTTTGAAGAACAAAAATTTGGTACATCTTCGATTTCAATAATTCCTGGACGGAAATCCGCATAAGGGAGCATTTTTGGTTTAGTGTCTGCCTGTCGGTTGTTCAACTTTTTTGCGAACCAACAAAATATCAAAAAAACTAAACCTCCGATTTTCATAAAGATTGGATGGCGGTGTCTATTCCATTTGCGCACAAACCTTTTTTTTACCAACACATTTACAACTTTAACAGTTTTCATCTGATTCATAAGTAATATGAAAGGATTGTCGGAAGTAGCCCACTGATAGAACCATAATTATTTCAATTTCAACCCCCTACGCTCAATACCCTTTGCACCGGTACCACCAGCGTCAGCGTAGCCGAGAAGTTGGCCCATACGCTAAAACCATGGTCATTATCCCTGGCGATGGATCAAATCCCAAGAGGGAAAGAAATTTTTTACACTGATGATCATATGAAATGGATTAGAGAAGTGGCCGAGAAAAAAAAAAACAACCTTTTTTCATTCTTTATTTGTTTTAATAATAGTAATGAAACGTATTTCAGTAATACCCTCATTTATGACTCGTACTAAAACATTATATATTTAAATTGATATAGCATAAAAACTGACTTATACCATTATTAAGCTCACCGTTGTAAAAATTTATAATAACAATTTTTAATACTACATAATATGAAAAAGTGTGTTACCTTAAATCCAAAATAAAATGAGCTGCATGGAACCAAAAAAAGAGAATATTACTAAAGTAACGATTACCTGAAACAGATTATAAACATAAATACATTAATATAATAATTATTATTATGCTATAAATGTCTCTTATTTTAATGTAGCAAATGAGTTTTAAAGAAGGTAGAGCAGGTTGAAAATTTCATTATTTGAGGTGTGAAATGATGTCTCACTGCTTAAAAATGTTAAAACAGTTGTTGGATTTCAATAACAGACATATACATCTATTGGATAAAATTAATAAGCATAATATAAGAGCCAAGATCTATATTATGCTTACGCTTACTTCCAGGTCTTGAGAGAGCATCAATGACGTCCGTCCAAACATCAGATCGGAGGCGGAGGCCCTAACTTTCGTTTAAGTTGTAAGGATATTTCTAACGAAGCATCATTGCGCGTGGTTAATATTTGGATGGGTGACCGTTTTAAACTAACTGATTTTTTTATCATAAAAAAAAAAAAAGTACATTATTTGATTAGGTATTTGAATTTTGGCGGTATTTTGACAGTTGTAAACAAACTTTGACGTTTAACAAAAGTATCGCAATAATTAATAATTATGTTAGCTTATAACTTTTAAACTAATTAATGGAATTTTATCGAGTATTTTTTATATTTGTATATCTTAAGGTGGTGACACACTTGAGCATTCGTTCCGAATGAGCATGCATTCGCCCCCGAATGAGCATGCGTTCGCCCCGAATTGCTTAGAAATAGACTGGGCGAGCCGAACGGAAACGCATGCTCATTCGGGAGGAATGCTCAAGTGTGTCACCACCTTTATTTTTTACCCGTAATCGGATTTGCTAAATGTCAAAAACGTATTTATACTTTTGGTATTATTACCGTCAAAGTTTAAAAATTTAAAAAATTGGATAACTTCAAAATGGAGGCCAATATGAGAATTAAATGAAGTGGATTTGTTTTACATACAGAGAGATTCGAGGTACATTCGTGTCAAATTTCAACAAGATACAAGATTAGACCACTTAGCTGACTCAGCAAACTGGGTTCTAAATGGCAAATGTTGATTTTCCGGGTGGCACAACTAGAAGTAAGGACTAAGTTTTCTGCCAAGGATCTTATAAAATAGGGATTGAGCTCTAAGCATACCTCCTGGGTTAAGAAGTGTCGCCAAGAAGGAAAAAAATCTACATCAAACTACCAATGTGCTTTCGCATGAAGGCCGGGCCACACACGCCCGTGTGTTGGTATGTACCTCGAATCTCTCTGTATGTAAAACAAATGTCATACGGTGCCGGTGAAGGGAGGCCACACATGTCCGCACCGTGCCCGCACCGTAAGAGGGCCGTGCTTTCTATCTCAACTCAGAGTTAGTATCTTTTTTGATCCCGACGTAGCAGTTTCATTGCGACAAAATGATAAAAAGTTTAACAAATAGTGAATTAGGGTTGGTAGCTCTTGCATTAGAGGAAGAGCATAATAATTGGAGAAGAAATAAACGCACAACTCGAAGACGAATGTGGGTTCACAGCGCTTGGAAGGATAGATCAGTTGAAGGTGAGTTTAGCTTGATTTAGGATAAAAAACTTGCCATCTTATTGATAAAATACAAAGTTTATTGATTCTACATTATTAGAAAAAAGGGTGGAGGTCCGTTTGAATTTTAACCGGATGTCTGGACTTACAGCGTCTGGATTAACGAGACTAGTGTACTTCAATTCAATAATTTAATTTTAATAATAAGTAAATTGTCTTAATTAATAATGATAATTTGTTAAGGAACCTCGTTTTTTTACGAGAATAATTGTCCTGCACTGTTTAATTTAAAGTATGTACATATACCATTCTATCGTAACAAAATATATAACATTAAAAATAAAAATATGGGCTTAACTTCAATTTCCATGCTGCTTGCAATTACCTTCCAAACACGTTCTTTATACTCAGCATTTCTATATTTTTCACTTGACTGATCATATAAAACTGGGTATTTTTTTTTAATAATTTCGTTTTGATTTTTCGGCCTCCATTTTAAAAGTAAAATAAAAAAGTTTTGCAATGCTTTGAATAATAAAATTCCAAGTTTTTAAATAGAATAATAACAATAATGAAGAAAGTAGAACGTGTAGGTTGAATTTAAAAGGACGACCCGCACCGTGCGTCAAAAAGTAAACAAAACTAATCCAAGTGCCGGTGCGGGTGCGGTGCGATGTTGGTGCGGAGAGGTGGGGACTACGCCAAAAGGCCGAGCCACACCTGTCCGCACCGTGCCCACACCGTATGACGGCCGTGTGTTGGACAACACTCGGTGAGGAATAAACCTAAGGAAATGTTAAAAGTAAACAAAACTAATCAAAGTGTCGGTGCGGAGAGGTATAGAGTATAGACCATGCCTAACATTTCCTCAGGTTTATTCCTTGCCGAGTGTTGTCGTTGTCCAACACTCGGCCTACACACGGCCGTCATACGGTGCGGACAGGTGTGGCCAAGGCCTTTAGTAGGACGAATTTCTTCCCGACTGTTATCCATTGTTTATTATTGAATGAAAGGTTACAATCTAATTTTTTTTTTTTAATCAAGTTTTTAATGAAATATTTTCTTGTTTAAGGGTTTTTTCTTTCAATTTACAGTTTTAATTTAATATATTAATAAAATTTAGCTATTAGATTAGTTTTTAATAACCGAATAATTAATATTATTTAATTTGGAAACGGTTTATTTCTATTGCAGAATTAGATTGTTACACATTTTAACAACTTAACTTTGTAACCGCACCGTGCCCACACCGTATGACGGCCGTGTGTTGGACAACACTCGGTGAGGAATAAACCTAAGGAAATGTTAAAAGTAAACAAAACTAATCAAAGTGTCGGTGCGGAGAGGTATAGAGTATAGACCATGCCTAACATTTCCTCAGGTTTATTCCTTGCCGAGTGTTGTCGTTGTCCAACACTCGGCCTACACACGGCCGTCATACGGTGCGGACAGGTGTGGCCAAGGCCTTTAGTAGGACGAATTTCTTCCCGACTGTTATCCATTGTTTATTATTGAATGAAAGGTTACAATCTAATTTTTTTTTTAATCAAGTTTTTAATGAAATATTTTCTTGTTTTAAGGGTTTTTTCTTTCAAGTTACAGTTTTAATTTAATATATTAATAAAATTTAGCTATTAGATTAGTTTTTAATAACCGAATAATTAATATTATTTAATTTGGAAACGGTTTATTTCTATTGCAGAATTAGATTGTTACACATTTTAACAACTTAACTTTGTAACTATGCAAACACAGTAAACAAGATTGGCTGAATATAGTCCGAAATCACTAAAAAAAACAAATTAAATGTACACAGGAGAAAACAAAACATACACCAAGGGAGAAATCAAAAACTACCAAACAAGGAGAAATATATGAAACGCGAGGGAAGAAAAAACATAACCTGATAGAATTTTTAAGAATGTTTCCCATTCTTCTTGATCTTCTACAGTTATAACCATACGGGAAGGTAATCTACCCTACTAGATTTTCCAAGTTCTTGGCGACACTTTTTTCGCCTAGTGCTCAATCCCTATTTTGTAAGATCCTTGTTTTCTGCCATGTTTCAACTCACTACGTTAAATATACGCTGGGCGGTAAGATGATAACGATAACACACATACACACACATAGATATCATGCTGAAATCCACTCAAGAGGTTTTAAAAAGATCCAAAACGGATAATTCAGTTGAAATCTCGAAAAAAAAAAAAATGTTTGGGTGAAAACATAACTTTTCCTACCAAAGGTGAGGAAAAGTAAAAACTCGATCATCATAATTCGAAGAATGCTGTAAGAAAAAAGTGTTATTTTTATTTGATAATTAATAAATAAAGAGAAATTTTAATAATTTTAAAGACAATATTTTTCAAGCAATAACTTATAAACACATTAAAATACAAGATTCCATTACTTCAGTGGAATCAATTGAATTGGTATACTTGTCAATAACCGATAAGATATGAAGTGTCAAAAATTAACATAGAAAATAAATAAATTCTACCCTTTGGCGTGGTAATTAAAAGTTCCACAAGATATCGAACGAAGAAAATTAATTAACAATTTAATTAATTCCAATTCTTAGATTGCAACCCAGAAGTTCAATTTACCCATATAATTATTCAAGAAAAGCCAGTTTCACGATACAACCTATATAGTTATAAATTAATATTATTCAATCCCTTAATTAAAAATATAGAGCGAATCTTATACTCGGTATTACAAGACGGTGATTTCATCGCTCAATCAATCTTGTATGAAAATTAATAATTAAGAAGAAAGAAAAGTTAATTGGAAACGCTCAGTTTTTCATCTATACAAGTCGATGGAAAGGAAAAAGAATATCGAGGAAAAACTCCTCTTACATCGAGACATATCTCAACTAAGTGATTGATACGAAGTAATGAAGCTTCCAGCTCTCGCACTAACGAGATACAACAAAATATATTTTTATATTAATAAATATCACTAATGGAAAAATAATTTATCTCATCATGGGAAAATTATAATCGAATCCTTCATCAATCAAACCTAAAAGAAACAACTTCGTTAATTAATTTATCGGAGAAAATTCGCCAGAAAAGCAAAAATGTTTGTTAATAACTTCTTATTTGTTTTTTGGCATTGAATAAAAATAATTAATTATATATTTGCATAGATATTATGTATTTGTATACATATTATATATTTGTATAATATAAACAACATAGTGTGGAGTGTAGTTCAATATATTTGAATCGTATCCAAACAACGTATTTACACAGAATGATTATATTTGAACAATCGACCGGTTTCGGCTGTTCCAATGCAGCCTTTTCCAGTTAATCTTAAGAGAGTGTCACTCTGTAACCATTAGATTATCTGAAGAAGGCTGCATTTAAACACCCGAAACCGGCCATATGTTCAAATACAATCAGTCTGTGTAAATACGTAGTTTGGTTATTGAACTACACCTCTTTTAAGATGAGTCGCTAACACACATTGGTGCAAAAATGCAGTCGAGAAACATAGAAAGGGTGAAATAGACATCAAAAATTGTGTTTGAAAAAGATAAAATTCGATTACTCGTGAAATATTTTCTATGATTGTATTTTTAGGTTTTGACTTAAGGTTTTGTCATTCATAGGATAAAAAGGTTTAGGAGACTTAGGTGCATAAGCATTTTAAAAATAATTGTCGTTTCAAAACAAAATGATTAGATCTTTGCAAATGTAAATGGTAGAAGTTCTGATTTTCCAAAATGTTTTCAAATTTCATATCATTGTTAATCGAAAAGAGTAGTGGAGAGATAACTTAGATGAATAACATGGTTGATATTATGGTTTTTGTGTTATAGATGCTAGATCTTGATAATGACTCAAGTAAGAGTCGAAATATAGCAAGAAAAATGAGATAGGAGATTTTGTTATACGTCCCTTTTGACCCACTATCAACAACAATCATGAAATATTGTTTATGACATCTTTAGCAGGGTAAATAAATATCTGAAGCGTCTCAAATTTTTAGGGAGATGGGGTAATTAATTAAATTTAAAATGAATTTATTTAAGTGAGATGTCCTTGTATGTAGAATGCAGATGAATATTTAGTATTTTATCGAGCGGAAATAGAATGAAACAATTTCGGGTCGATTGAATCATTCCTTTTCGAAATATAATTTTAAAAAAAACAACCCCCCCCCCCCTTCAACAATTTGGGGCTCTTTAAATATTCAATTGAACTGCCATGCCAATAGGAAGTCATAAACCAGTTTAAGTTTCTCGAATCGACGAATTATGTTTTTATTCAATCCCCAATTCAATTTCACATAGTACCTAGTATCTAACAACTTTAAGTAAGGAAACTGCTAGCACTTATTGATATAAGCTTTTTTTAATAACTTAATGGTTTTGTAAGCAGAAAGCATTTGTTATTATTAAAGAGTAAAAAGGAAGGGAACAAAGATAAAAATGAATCTCATCGCCCGAAATCGAATCAAAGACGAAATGTGATTACGCCGCAGACGCTCTAACCATTAAGTTACGAAGACCAGATATTTTTATCTTTTTGTCGATGAATACTCTAATGTAGCTGTTTTTGCCCGAAATATTATTTGCGGTCCCCAATATAGTCATATATATCAAGGTTTATTCCAAACACGCTAGAATCCGTTTACAGAATCCATCAATCGATAAAAAGCCCTTCCAACACCAGCACGAGGGTGGCTGTTTTTCCTACTGTCATCCAAGCTGATCCAATCTACACATGAATCAAGTTAAAATTGTTTGTCCATCAGTTCAAACGATCTTCAGGCAAAATAAAGGTTATTACGACATGCGCAGTTTATGTCAACAGGAAGGTTACTGTTCGGTTTTTTTTCAATACGGTACGATGAATTAGTTACAAACTGTTTCCAATCTGATGAAGATTTGATAACAGTACAAATCTAAGCGCACAGAGATGTACTTCAGTTTGCGTTTACCGACAACAACGTACGTCTCCGTGTCTCGAGCCTTTGCCTTATGACTCTAAACACCAGCATTCTCGAGAAAGCACCCCTCCAGTTCGGTGCTACTCCCTCAATGGACTAGACACCATACACGTTCTACTACTCAGTGCGTTTTGCTTCACCACCCCCCGCTGTCATCATCAACAAAACCTAAGATAAATAGGGATTTATGGGTCCAACCCATTAACAAAGGGCAAGAGAAGTAGGCGTATGATGAAAATTAGTTCCTCCCCTGCTTTCGCGAGTCTACTTCATCATTTGAGGAACTTAACTGGCTGAACGAGTAATTATTCTAAAATGAGAAACTGTATTCAGTCTGAGCAAATGCTAGGAATAACGCTAAGGTAAGTAAAATGTACTAATGTATTTTTGGCAATTATTTTTATTTTGAAAATAAAGAAAAAAAGTCCTACAGAAATCAAGCTAGAATAAAGAGCGGCTTACTAAAAAAGAATTTTAATTATTAACATCATTTATTACATTTATATTATATACATACATATTTATTATTTTTTATATATTAAATTTATTATATACATTTATTTACATGAATTTATTATATGATGAACCAATATCAAATGTTAATGAACGTTGGGATAGAGTAGGGTTAGATGTAGATGGTGAATCACTGGAAAGTGATAGTGATGTAGGAGAGCGCTTACTTTGGGAGGTAAAATATAGTTTACGAGTATTGGGTGTCAATGGATGCGGTGTGTTGAAAGACACGTGTTTGCAGAAATGCGGAATGTTAAAATTATGAGGACCGAAATATTGAAGGAGGATTGACACTTTTTGGCATTTAATGGCTCGGGTCATGACTCATTGAAGAAACGTGGTGAGGTAAATTTTTTGAATTTTTAATCTCTCTTATCAGGTTGAGAACACCTATCTGGAACTGAATGACATCATCATCGTCTAAAGTTTCTAACGACGGTAGCAAACTCTGCATGAACGCAATGTGTCGATTTGGTTTTTCTATAATATTTAATGTACTCTCTTCGAATTCGTTAGCTTCATTTATTTTTTCGGTTGTGTTCATTGCACCTGTTGTTTGGGCACATGTACTCGGTTGATGGTTGGTGTCTGAATCCTCCAATTTAATTCCACTCTGATTTCCTCCTCGATTCTCCTCCTCATACCCTAATCCATTATCCTCCTGCTTCACAACAACTACACCGCTCTTACTGTGTTCTCCTCCATGACATGAATCATCTTTGAAGGATAAAATTTTATCCGGTAGACATTTATAAGAAAGTCCATTTTCGTCTTCAGGTTTATAACCAGCAACTTGTTCTTCAATCTGGGCTTTCCAATCATCGTACACTGAATCGTCAACGCTAGAACTTTCACCACAATTCTTCTTTAAAACAATGTCATACCTTTTTTTAAAGTTGTGAAGCCAACCGTTACTTGCGCGAAAATTTCCAAGGCCTAAGATTCCTGCTAATTCCTGAGCTTTCCCTTGAAGAATCGGACCACTTATCGGCAAGTTCATATTTCGGCATTGTTGTAGCCATTCCACTACGCATTCATCCACGTCTTGAAAAGTACCTTTTTTCGCCCGTTTACACATCTTACCAATACCTTTTCCTTCTTCATACTTATCTTTATTTTTCATAATCGAGTGCAGTGTAGTTGACGGAATATTAAATTCCTTAGCAATGTCCGTTTTCTTTTTCGTTGGATTTTCTTCTACACTTTTAATTACTTTTCTTTTAAATTCAACTGTTAATACATTGAGTTTACGTTTATCAGACATGATTAAGACACATGCACAAATAAGAATACACTTCAGACAAGACAACGCACAATAATTAACAAAAAACACGTAAATCGCCAGTTCGCTTGCACACGCGCAACGCGCAACTGATCTGGCAACGATGACTAATGCGAGTTAAGAGAAAGGGGAGTGGGGAGCTCTGATTTCCTCCT
>KZ651608.1:43413-73658 GCA_001010745.2 Gerris buenoi | reverse complement strand
TCATTACATTAACCATTCATTTTCTACTATTTATAAAATAATTAAGTTGCAATCTTTACTTTTTCGCCCTACTTTTTACTTTTTCTCCCTACTTTTTGATTCAGGGAAGATAAGATCTGCTTTAGTCCCTCTAAACTAATTCAAAATCATAACTTTTTTACCCTACTGGAGATAAAACTATATTTAAGTGTCCCGAAACCTTTTGACTAATCCTGTTTGTATACCTATATATTATCATAAAAGCAAAAGAAAAATGGCCAATAACCTATTTGTAACTTTATCCCGGAAACTATAGACACTATTTTTATTCAGAATAAAAATAATTATTTTTATACATATTATATTAGAGGTCGTTAAACCAAAAAAGCAGAAAGAGTATAACATAAAACTCTACTACGCTCTTTCAATCTGTCGTAAGCATTCATCATTCGTAAATATTCATGATCATGATGTCCTCTAAACTTTCATAAATGATCATAAAATAACTAAGAAAGATAACACTATCAATATCATACTAAATAATTTGAATTTGAACTGAGGAAAACATTCTATACGGAAGAAAGAATCAAAAGGAAAACCCATTTATATGNAAAACTTAAATATTACTGAACATTATCTTTAATCGTTAAGTATATTCGTAATCGTAATATCATCTTAATTATCACTGTATCAATCTGATATTACAGTACTAAGTACTAGCTAAAGAGTAAACACTGTAATACTAGAATGTAATAAGAGCGTCAAGGCAACGGATCATGCATAATAACTTATTGGATAAGACGCAGGGCGTACGGCCTACAGGTGCCTCAAATTGAATCACGGAAAAAATGCTCACGGGCAAAATAATTAAACTTTAATCGTAAATGGCAGTCTTTAACTATAATTAGTTAATTTTTAACGCTAACAAATTTTAACCTATTTTTAAATAGAATAGCCATTCTAGGGAGAACAGAGAGGAGTTTCTACGGCGTATAGCAAGCAAATTGAGAAGGAGGGCATAATAATTATTTTTTGTACTTAAGTAAATGATTTCTTAAACAACATCTTTCATCGCCATCGCCAGATTTTACTTCAGCTAGTTTCATATTACTCATTATCATTTTGGTATACCTATCATATATTTTAGATAAAAACCAAGACAATTAAAATGTAAATATGTTTAAACATATTTACATGTGTTAACTTTAACACATATAAAAAAACATTAACACAATAGCAATGCTGAAGTAGGAATCCTTTTTTTCCGTGGGCATTTTTTCCGGCTACCCTCAAATTTGGAGCTAAAATGGTGATTTCTATTTTTTTCTAGCTAATGGTATGATTTCCCTGAACATGTATGCCAAATTTCATCCAAATAGGCCCAGTAGTTTAGGTTTAGGCTTCACATGTCTGCACACAGACCGGCGCTATATTAAAACCACTTTTTTGGACGCACGGGACCTTAAAACGAATATATTAAGGCCCCCGCAGACGACAATAGACGCCTGTCTATTGTTTTTATTAGTCCGTTTCCTACCGACTTTTTGTCGGCCGACTGAAAGTCCGTCGTCTGCGCGGGCCTTTAATAACAATTGAATTTTCATAATATCGCAATACTTTCTCTTAATACATACTAAATATATGAGAAAGTAAAAACGCAGTTATTTCATTGTTCCAAAAAAAATTGTAAAGCTTTACACGGGATGTTCTGGTCGGAGAGTCAGGAAAAGGAATAATTGCCGAGGAATGTCACTTTTGCAAAGAAAGAAAAGTAGCGGTTGAAATGCCACAACCACATCGTGCCAGGGGAGAGATCGTTTGTAGGTATGTAACGGAAGCTCGGTGGATTTCACACGGGCGAACTGGGGGCGCGGGTTGTTTCGTGCGACTCAGCCCAGATACCCGTAACGCGGTCGTGTTCTTGCTGCGGCCGGTGGGTCTTTTTTTTCTCTTTTTTTTTTTTTTACTTGGCTCTTATCTGCGGGTAGAAAGAGGGGAGAAGGGAAGAGGCCCGACGCTGTCGACGCAGTGAAACGCGACGGTCGGGCCCGGGTTCCCGCATAGACCGTGTAGAGAGGGGAGCGAGAGTCGCCCTGCCCCGGGCCTGAGCCCGCATCCCGCAACGGAAGGCTTCAGTCTGTTCTACCGCATCGAGGCCGCTACATCCAGCTAACTCCGACGCTCGTATAGCAGGTAGTCCGTACCCTGTACAGCGAGGGAAAGCAACGTGTTGACGCCAGCTTTCCACTACACGCCACCACAGCTGACTAACACCTGTAAGTTATTCAACCACCTCGCATCCCCTTCAGTAACCGTCTTTAACAAACAACTCTGCCCATCTGCATGCTTTGGCATTCACAATCTTTTTGTATTTCGCAGTCGTTCCAATCAATTTCCTTTTGCTTTAGCCAAACATTCATGTTTATTTTTATTTTACTTATTGACCAACTACTAATCTTCCTTACAAAACTTATTACGCACCTTTATAAACCTCACAAAACTCTTTCCAGCAAAATGTTTGCTTCAAACCCTTAAAAAATAAAATTCACAAAGAATATACCAAGAATTCATAAGCCCTAACAGGTATTTCTTAACACTAATTGGTTATGAGAATTCCTTGAAACTTCTAGTTCACTTAGTAGGGGAAAAATCAACAGTAAGGAAAAGACTCAAATTCAATTAGTATCATTCTGAGAAGATAAAAAATAACGGTGGAAGAGGGGGGGGTTGCACACCAACCCCTGAACCCAGAGGTAATTTTTATTCTCTCAAACAACTTTTTTACAAAATAAAATAGGTACGCAACGTAAAATCTCCAAAGCTTGAGTGACAAATCTTTCATTTTCAGCCAAACAATTTTTGAAAATATAATATGCTTACCTTTCCCGTTCACTTGGTCAGTTTTATTTCAGGAGCTGAAAGTAAAGATCCTTATATGTAGGTTTATTATTTAGGTATATAATAATCGAGTAGTGACCAGATGACGACGCACCTCGAAATAATTTGTTATTGCTAAGCTAAGGCAACCACATTTATTCCTAAAAAGATAAATGTTTGTTTTGATTTGTTGGTCTTTAAATAGATATAATATAAATAGATGTCTAGATGTCTATAATGTAAATAGATATCTAGATTAATTTACTTCATTTTACTTTTTTTTTTCTAAATATTAAATTAAGCCCGTTGCCACGTGCTTAAAAATGGATATTTAATTCCCCCTTACGCATGACTAAATCTCGGGAACTGAAGGCGTCAGAATCACTAAATGAGCGGTGGCGTTTTCATTGGTATATTATACAAGTACATCCGCTATGCTGGAAATAACATAGCTTCCGCTATCTTCGGTAGGCTCGGAAGCAAAACAAAAAAAACTCAAAGATATAATAAAATATAATTGCTATCCATTCTTCAAAACGAAATTAGATCAAATTTAATACAGATTAGTTCGTCTTTAGATGACTTTAGAAGAACTTAATAAAACAAAACGAATTATTACAAATATAACTAGATCTTTATACTCATTCTCTCAGTCTATTGTTTATATTTACGCAAGATGTTATCCAACAATAAAATAACATCATATAATTTATGTTATATGATAACATAGTGACCTATGTCCAGCTAAAGGGGATTTAATGGTCAAATTAATAAATCTTTTAACAAAATATAGAACATTTACTCATTCAATTCAGTAGGAACAAATGCGTGTTCACATGATCGTTAGTAATGAATGAATTCGAGCCTACCCCAATCATCTTGTCACAAATTAACTAAACTTTATAGTTATTTATAATATTATTCCTCTAACAATATAGCTTACTAAACGTCTATTTTTTAAAAAGACTGGTAAAAGGAGAGTAACGACCAATCTAATAAATTGTCACAAATTACTCATTCAACTTAGTAGGAACAAACAAAACACATCTCCCGTTAGTTATGACTGAATATTGAATATGAAATTACTCTATTAATCTTGTCACAAATTAACTAAACTTATAACTATAATCATTCGTATAACGATATAGCTTACTAATCATATAAAATATAGGTAATAACAAGTATAAGGAGAGAACGATCAATCTAATAAATTGTCAAAAATTATAGGATCTTTATAAATACTCATTTAATTTAGTAGAAACAAACACACTTGCTGTTAGTAATTCCTCTAGCGATATAGCTTACTAAACGTCCTTTTTTAAAAAGACTGGCAGAAGGAGAGTAACGACCAATTTAATAAATTGTCACAAATTACTCATTCAACTTAGAAGGAACAAACACATTTCCCGTAATGAGTAAGCAGTAATGAATGAATACGAGCCTACCCTGTTCGCCCCGTTAATTTTGTCACAAATTAACTAAACTTCATACATATTACTCCTATAATGATATGTTACTAATCGTATAATAACAAGTAGATATAAGAAGGGTAACGAGAGTAAACAAATCTGCAATAATTTGTGACAAATAATCGAACTTATGTATTAGATATATAAAAGCTTACTTTGATACACAGCAGTCATTATGATAATGAACCAATCGCCAATCATATAAAAGTACTCTACTTAATTATTCAAAATTTGACAGAATAAAAACACGTTCATTTATTCCAAAAACTATATAGCCTACTTAGTACCCAATAACCAAAATATAAATATTTTGTGGCAAATGTCAATCTTTGAACGTTAAAAGAAAATTATTATACATACGGCCGCTGTGTATATTTATGCAATATAAACACTATTTCACAATATAGTAGATTTGAAAGTGATTGTCCCATCAGTGAAGGTTATGTTACGAATTATAAAACAATTCGCAGCCCACATGCGCAGCCCATTACCGCAATACAAACAAACCGTGGCAGTTTAATAGAGTAACTGTACAATATCGCTTCAGTTCAGAGAACCTTGTGTTCCTTCGAATTGTTTGTTTCCGAGCTTACCGAATAGGGTGGGTCGAAAAAACAAAATTTTTGAAAATTCAAAAAACGCCCCTCCAGAAACTTGCCATATGGGAAGAAAGTCCCGAGGAAAAAATTTGAGCCAAATCGGACTTCACTTAGGTCTCCCGAGGGGGGCTCAAAGTTTAGGAATTTTTGAAATTTGGAAAAATCACAGGTTTAACTGGGTTTTTTGACATTTTTGCGTGCTAAACTACTTTTAATATATAATTAATGTATATTTTCGTGATCTACGATGCTTATTGTGTAATAAAAACCCTTAACATAATATGTAACTTTATTATTTTTTATTATAACATATGACATATATANTAAAAATTAGCTAGGAGCTGGAAAAAATGTTTAAATTTTATAGTTTTCAAGCAGTCATTTATATATGTCATATGTTATAATAAAAAATAATAAAGTTACATATTATGTTAAGGGTTTTTATTACACAATAAGCATCGTAGATCACGAAAATATACATTAATTATATATTAAAAGTAGTTTAGCACGCAAAAATGTCAAAAAACCCAGTTAAACCTGTGATTTTTCCAAATTTCAAAAATTCCTAAACTTTGAGCCCCCCTCGGGAGACCTAAGTGAAGTCCGATTTGACTCAAATTTTTTCCTCGGGACTTTCTTCCCATATGGCAAGTTTCTGGAGGGGCGTTTTTTGAATTTTCAAAAATTTTGTTTTTTCGACCCACCCTATTACCGAAGGCGACAGAAGCAATGCGATTGTTGATGAAATTTTCTTTTTTTATGTTGCAGAATTCAAAAATAGAAATCCGTTTCTCATGTCTGTCAATTTTAATGAAATTTAAATTATTCAACAAAAGTAACCCAATTTCAATCTTTTGAAGGGTTGTAAAACAAAATTAGCTTTATACTTTCATCGTTGCATAAAATTGGCTATATTTCGCCTCTCTCCGAGGTATAGAAGAGCCTGAAAACATTATTTGAGCATTTAGGCCTCTTTCACATAGGGCGCACCCGCAGAGCCCGCACCCGCATCTTATACGCGTGAAATATAATATAATAGAGATCAATGTCCAGTAATGACTAGTGAGGTCGCAGGCCCGCATATATAGCTATGGGGTCCCGGACAAGCGCTTCGCCCGGAGCGGGTCCGGGTCCGTATCCGAACCTTGTGTAAGGATCTGTGTTTTTACTAAGGTCATACTTAAAGCTGACCCACGACCGCACCTATCTGCGGGCAGGACCCGCACTGTGTGAAAGAGGCCTTACGATTGAGGTTCATGATGATGCAGTCTTCGTTATTTTTCACATCTTATATACCCTATTAGCTTCTTTCACCTGCTAATTTAATTATATAGTCTCTAATATCTTCAATGATAAATAAGCCTATGTTTCGGAGAGAGGCGAAATATAGCTATTATTATGTAATAACGAAATTATAAACCTAATTTTGTTTTACAGCCCTTCATGATCCACACTAAAACTAATATAATACTTTTATTCATAAAAAAATCAGATTTTAAAGGGGGCAGGGGGGTAATAAATAATTTGATATACGCGGGTCGTAAAACCAACGCTATTAAAGTACGCAATAGGGCGCGAGGCAGGAGGGAGCTATGCGCTACCCAAATTGTAGCAAATTTCCACTGTTTTGTTTTTATTTGTGTGATGTAAAAAGTCTTAATAATTTACAATTTTTTTTACCTAAACCCAGAGACAGCAGATATAGTGCATTACCAAATTTAATAGGTTCGGGCAGATGGCATAACCCTGTAAAATACAACTTTACATACTAGTTACTTAGTGTCCATTTCATTTGTAAGTCACAAATAACTATAATAATAATAATAAATAAATATAATAAATAACGAATATCTAAAGAATGAAAAATTGAAATAACTAGATTATTAGGTTTGTTCCAACCAAACTTCAAACTAGTTTGAAACTGTCCGACGCATGCGCATTAGCAACAGGATTTCAATTTTAGTCTATGCGCATGCGTCGGACAGTTTTTAAACTAGTTTGAAGTGTGGTTGGAACAAACCTATTATCAACGCAAAGCGGTTACATTATCCAGTGTCAGTGTAAAGAGTTTTATTCAACAATATTATTACGTAAATTACAAAAGAGATCAGGGTCACACTCAAAGAAATGACCTCCCAGGTAAAATAAAAACAATGATATAACACACAGATAAAAAATAGAACACTTGTTGACACAATGCAAGGTCATATTGTAAGTGAATTTTAACAATTAAAAATAAAAATGTCAGATACATTGTAAGAAAGTAAAATTTGTAGATTACCGTTAAGTTAAGTGAGTCAATACAAAGTTAGTTCTATTGGCAAAAGTCTTTCGGGAGGGAAGCCGCGCCCACTTCCTCAATTCAAATCTAACAGGAAATAACTGTCCTATTCACTATTCACTAGCTTCATTAAAAAATTCCAACTTTTTTTATTATCCAATGCAAGACTCTCTAACCGATATAGTCAGAATAATTAAAAGCTAGTTACACTTCCATAAACTAATTATTTTATATTGTTAGATCCTTTCTCTATCCTTAAAAAAGAACATAGCGTGATTCAAAATTTATTTTTCTATTTTTTATTATACATAGTGAAAGAGAAAATACTAGTATCTTTACACATTGAAAAGATGTGTAAAGTGGCTGACCCCCTATCCTACAAAAACTTCGTGTTCTGTTCATCGGAATTTAAAAGAATCAGCACAAAATAAATAAATATATTAGAAATGTCATAACCAATTATTACTGTGGTTTTAGATGAAGATTGAAAGAAAAATTAAAAAAACATTAAAAAAAAATTAAAAAAAGAATCAAATTTTACCAACTTTTTATCAGTAATAGATTCCACACAATCTCGTTGACCGAGGAATTCCAATTAATGTTTTGAGGTTTACGGTTTACGTAGCAGCGGTTAATTAAATGCGATATTGAACATTATACAATATCGCCATCAAGAATATCTGCCCCAAATAACTTAACTAAATATCAGAATATCAGAAACATGTTGTTTTAGTTTTTGCTTCTAAGCTTNAGTCACTGAAAATAGGCAATCCCAAGAGAAAGTACAACTCGTGGCCCTGGTCAGACAGAATGGAGTTCCTCATACCCTACGTCACAGGAAGACAAAACTTGTAAGTTTTTACAACAATTACTATAATTACTAGATCGGAGTCTCTTACTTTTTAAGAGTCTAAAAATTTAGTATATACTTAACACAATTTAAGAATGCAGATTTGTCCAATAATTTTAATAAGGCGAACAATTAAAATTATTGATCACGTCAAAATTAAATATGCCTATGAATAGATCAAGAAGAAATCGCTCCAAAACAACTCGGTTAAACTGTCTCATATACGAGTTCATAATTAACTTAGCCCAGTGTTTTCCATTTATTAGTTTTCGTTTGTACATTTAATTATAATTGAACATTTCGTCAAAGTTTATCATAAATGTTGATGATGATCGATAAAAGTGGGTTAAAAACCACTTGCATTAAGATAACTTCTCCTGGGAATCGAACACATCCTCTCTGTGTCCGCGTAAAAGCTATTTTTTCAGGAACAGAGTTAGATTTGTATTTTAATGGACTAAATTTTAGAATTTTTTTAACAAAAATCGTAAGAACCGCTTTCGAGAAATACTGATGACTAAATTCATTTCTCGATATCGCCTCGAAGAATGATTTTTCTAAACATATATATGTATGTCAAATTTCGAAAAAATCTGACGGCTTTATTTCCTCCAGCAGATCGATACTTACATGACTCAGGTGCGGCAGCGTTCGGTATATGTATTTAAGATGTTGGAGAATATAGAAAGCTAATTTTAACAAAAGAGAATTTATATGATTTGCAGCAGTAGGCAGTAGGATGAAAAAGATTTAAAAGAAATACAGGTACAATAAAGAGTTAATAACTCAGTTTGAAGATGTTATTTGTTTGAGGTTGAAATCGAACTTTGATTCAGCGAGCGAATATTTAAATGATCTACATCTCCACTCTAGACAAAACACAAACTCTAGACGTAAATAAATAGTTCAGAAGGAATTTAGTTAGTGAATGAAACAGACAAATACAAGAAATAAACAGAGAGTTAGTCTATTCCTAAAGTGAGTTTTAAGAAAATCTAAAAGGAGATAAAGGGAGTAAGGGGGGTTAATAGTTATTTAGTCAAAGTCATTTATGATGTGTTTGTTATAGTGTAAGGATCTATTTTTTTTTAAATTATCCGCATTACTATTTTGCAGTTGAAGAGAAATCAAGATTGATCTCAAAATCAAAATTGAAAGGCAACGGACGATATTTGAGGCAGGAACAGCCGGTAACCACCTCACCATGAAGTTCGACACTGGATTGTTCATTGAAACAGTAAGATCATTTCCGACTTTATACGATCATCAACATCCCGACTACAAAGATCCCGCAAAGAAAATGAAACTATGGCATGAAATCGCGAAAAATTGTGGCATTGTGTCAGGTAAGAAGATCTCAAAGCATATAAATACTGTTTTGTCTTTCTCCGTGTGTGGCCTAAGCTTTAAGCTTTGAGCTATGTGCCACACAGATTTGCAGATTTTTTTTTTTCTTACAATCTTTAATAGTGTAGACGTGTAAAGAAAGCATAAAACGAAAAGCGGATGCTCGACTCATACCTTCAGTCGTATGAATCAATGACTCATACTCGTACTAGCTAGTTGAACTCAGCATTCGATAAGGAAGCAATTAAGGAAAGTAGATTACGCGCGTTTTCAAGCACGAGCGGTGAACGTGCTTCTTCCTTAACTGGGTAATTTTTTTTTCGTTGAGAATATGGTGTGTGACCGGATGCTGTCTCAGCCGGAACTAAGTATCTGCAGAATGACCAATCAGTACACTGTACCAACTACATTTTAGAAAAAAAAAANCTACTTGTTGATTTACTTGTACAAGTCGACAGTTGAATTACCTGTAAAAAATCTTTCACTCGGGCGAGTCTCGATCCACCAAACTCTGATTCAGCAGATATAAGTGCTAACCATTGCACCACGAAAGAAGATAATTTTTCAATTCTCAGAATTGGTTGGTTTATAAGCGTAATATTATACATGTTCATTATAATAACGTAATATATGTTCATGTTTCATGTTTTTTCTTCATTATTCGCTAAAATGTAATGACAATTTTTTTCAATTAATTAAATTCCACATAGGTAACCATTTTTTTGGTCCTGAAATAATAAAATTGTCAACAATTGCAAAGAGAAAAATGCATAAAATTTAATTGTTTCGAAGAACTTAAGTTTCACTTCGCGTGAGAGTTTCACACTTTTTTTTGTTTACAAATTCAACAATTTCTTTGACATTAATTTATTTCAGACATCAAGGAACAATTTTTGGTCTAGTGACGGACTGCCCATCAACATTTATGCGAACCACAACCACAATATCTTGAAAACTCCTTATCTGATTTAAATGAAACAGGGTATAGGTCATATTTAGCCATATGTTGTTCGGATATTAATTTATAATTTCTGCGAATATTGCTTTCTCTTCCGCCTGCGTAGAAACTTTTTTAAATATGTAAAGTTGTCAGTTGTACCTCTCAACAACCTGATTACAAACTCAAATCACCAACCAGTTGACTACGAGTTTCAACCTGTGTAATTGAATGGGACACCGCACACGAAGCAACTCATTACAATACAAACTGGGTTTGCTTTCTGTCAACTCAAAAATCACTGGAGTTTCCAGTTAAGTTTGTTTTGACTTACTCCGTGTGTGGCCTAAGCTTTAAGCTTTGAGCTATGTGCCACACAGATTGGCAGATGTTTTTTTTTCTTACAATCTTTAATAGTGTAGACGTGTAAAGAAAGCATAAAACGAAAAGCGGATGCTCGACTCATACCTTCAGTCGTATGAATCAATGACTCATACTCGTACTAGCTAGTTGAACTCAGCATTCGATAAGGAAGCAATTAAGGAAAGTAGATTACGCGCGTTTTCAAGCACGAGCGGTGAACGTGCTTCTTCCTTAACTGGGTAATTTTTTTTTCGTTGAGAATATGGTGTGTGACCGGATGCTGTCTCAGCCGGAACTAAGTATCTGCAGAATGACCAATCAGTACACTGTACCAACTACATTTTAGAAAAAAAAAACTTAAAAGAAAATGCTAGAAAACTAAATATTTACTTAAATATATATAAAAACGTGTCATTAAGAATATTATTTTAATTCAGCCAGTATATCATTTTAGCCAATAGAAATAGGATATAGCAAGCGCAATAGACTATTAATTTAAATTTTGAACATTATACATGACTTGAGTCCAAAGAGTGTATTTTATTGTCGGAAACACCATTAACAAAGGAAATTACAGAAATATCGGTAAATCAAAGCAACTTTCATTTTTACTTCAGACTGATCCTCGCCAAATATTTTGTGATACTTCTTTAGATTGCTACTCATCCACTTATAAAAAAAACAGAGGGGAGTAACAATCTAAAGTAGGTGTACGGGATACTCTTCTTTAGACTGTTATTCCCCTTAAAAAGCAGAAGTGTGATATTCCTTTTTCCCAAAGTACATTGGACTAAACATCCCTTTGTCTGAAATACATCCCGTTGTCAAACATCCCGTTGTCCTAGGCCTCTTTCACATGGGGCGAGCCAGCGCCCGCACCCGCATCTAGAGATCAATGTCCATTAGGTAACAAGTGCGGACGCGAGCCCGCATATATTCATGGGGTCCCGGACGAGCATTTCGCCTGGAGAATGGTCCGGGTCCGCATCTGCCCCGTGTGAAAGGATCTGTGTTTTTATACTATGGTCATATACTTAAAGCGGGCCCGCGTCCGCACCTAGTTGCGGGNTAAGGGAATAGTAAAAAAAAAATGTCAAGCTCAACGGAATTACATTAGTGGAGAATCAAGGTGAAAATTCGTAATGGAGTGAATGGAACATGGCCGAGTAGGTCGTTGCCCCATCCTGGAACGGGAGGATCGGGACCCAAGGTAACCTGTGGACTGTAGAGTGTTATTTATGTAAGTTGTTCCGGAACAATAATCGACCCGGTGACGTCACTGAAGAACCCAAGGATTCGAGGTAGGGTGATAACCAGGTCTAGAGTGGGGAGAGCCGCAACGCGTTTAGTTCCATGCGGGAATCACATGCGGAAACTACGCGGATTTTTTGTCCACCTCGACGGTTTTTTAATTTTGTTTATTTATCATTTAGTAACAGTTCCATGACCTCTTTTTCATTTGTCCAAAGATCGATGTATTATAGAATTATTTATAGTTTCATTCGATAGTCGTGTGGTAGTGTTTTTAACAAGATGCAATGAATAAAAAATGTAGAAAACACATTTCATTTATTATCTCACAAAGTGAGAGAGTAAACATCTGTTTGGTTATAGCTTCCCTTAAAAGTGACAATATAAAATGCAATATAGAATGATACATCATTAAACATCCGAATCAAATTAATAACGGGATAAAAAATTAATCTATTTCAATAAAGTTTGTTTAATGTATATGACGAAGCTTTCTGATGACTCTTAGCAGAAAGAGAGAGTGTGGGAATAACGGCATTCTAAAAGAAGTATTATGTTCGGCTTCTGAATTCAGGGAACAATAATTCCATAATAAACTATCGTTTATGAGTTAACAATCTACCCTGAGATTGTGATCTAAAATCTTTGAATTGCGGCAAAAGTTTTAATAGAAGAATTATAAGTTGTGAAAAACCTGGAGCTAGAAATGCCGAACTGCATAGTACCTGGGTGCCATCATAAAATCAAAACGGGTTACGATCTTCCGCCAGATGTAGGTTTTCACAGGTTACCCCGACAACCGGAACTTAGAAGTGCTTGGTTAACGGCTGTAAACCGACCGGATTTGCTCGACGTTTCTTATCGTCTGACCATCTGTTCGATACACTTCGACGAAGACTCTTTCGAACCTTCTAGCCAATTAAAAGTCGAGTTGATGGGACAGAAACGGAAAAGGTGTTTGAGGAACGGTGCCGTTCCAACTCGAAACCTCGTTATGACGAACCAGTCCAATCTCAATGGGGATAAAACACGAATAAAACGTAAAAGAGGAAGGCCGAAATTAAACGAGTCTACAGAAGTGACACAATCTCAAGATGAAACACCCATAAAACGAATGTCAAGACGAATTGATGTGCAGACGTCAACTAAAGTTTCCAATTCTACAAATGGACATAATTCTCAATCCTCAAACCTTTTGGCACCTTCAAGAAAAGATGCACGCGCTTCTTCAAGTGCATTAAACAAACAAACAGTTGAAGACAACGCAGAGCCAAACTTAACTACTCAAACAACAGATCCTCTCAGTTCTCCTTCTACACTCCCCGCATCTTGCTGCCAAGTTATACTCGATGGGTAAATTAAAATATTAATTTCAATTCTTTTTTTTTTTTTAAATTAAGAAATTATTTGACTGATTTAATGCGGTAGAAAAGAGCCAAGATATTAATGTATAATTTATTAAAAGAGTCTTAATACGGAACTTCAGATTATTACGGTTGGTAAGGGGTGTGTAAAGAATCACTTTCTACGAATCTAAACAGAGATACAATGTTTATATTACGTATCAATCGTAGATAAACTTATTAATACAACACATTATACTAACATAACTAATTGTAAACTCTAGACTAGTAGTAGTTAATTTAAGGGTGCCCTCATCTCAAGGTTGTTACTACATACTTCTCACTCTAGACTCTAGACTAACTAACAGTTACCTAACCTTAAAAATATTATTACACACGTGATACTAACCACTAATAGTAAATTCTAGACTATTAGTAGTGTTTAATCTTGAGAATGTCCTCAAAGTCTAGGTTGTTACTATTTCACTGCAGACTAACTAATACCTATTTAACATCAGTCAAACAAATAATTACATCTACACTAATTAAAAGTTAATTGCAGGCTAACTAAAATAGTTAACATCATTCGAACAAATAGTTAACTTCGCTAATTTTTATTATCTANGGATTGTTCATTGAAACAGTAAGATCATTTCCGACTTTATACGATCATCAACATCCCGACTACAAAGATCCCGCAAAGAAAATGAAACTATGGCATGAAATCGCGAAAAATTGTGGCATTGTGTCAGGTAAGAAGATCTCAAAGCATATAAATACTTAATTTTATTTTTATTTCTTATTTTTGTAAATATTTTAATTAAAAAAATACCTAAAATTATGAATAATGAATTTTTAGTGAAACTGTCTTATCTGATAGGTACTATGAAAATTAAGCTAGATTTATAATACGCGTTTTTTTACGCGCGTTTGAACTATATTGATATATCTATCATGAAGCGGTGAAGCACTGCATGCTTTCCTTCTCCCTTCCTTCCTAGTAAGCTTGAGCAAGCGTTCAGTTTATAAACAAACAAAGCCGCAAATATATTATTCAAATACAAAAACTAAATTTTTAAAGGGATGGTTTAAAAATGAACAACAAGTCCATACGTAATATTTACTATTTAAATAGATAAAACGAAAAATATTAACAAGAAAGAAGAGGTCGGAAAGGTTTCATTTAGGTAGGCGGTTAACGCGAGAAAGTTGGGATGGAACCAACATTTCTTCTCGCATCCTAATATTGTGTATGACAGCCATAGATTAAATCTAACTCGCGTTAAAAACGCGTGCTATGACCCAGCTTTAGGTTGGAAACAAAAGAGAATATTATTTTGAAAAAATGCTAATATGTATAGATAATCAGATAAAGAGCGACCTTTGATTTAGTATTCGAATAGATCTGAATGTTGTTTATTCAAAAATCAATTAAGTTACAAATTTTAACAAGAACAACGGTACCATGGATAAAATGAAAGTACAAAGTACTGTTAATGTATGCGCTAAACCTTTTTTTTATATGGGAGTGAAGGAGATTACTTCTTTTTATATTATACATATAAATGGATCTACATCGGACAATTATTAAACCCAAACGGTCGCTTCTAAATTATTTGAATTCAAATAAATATCAATTGGAAATCGATTCCTGTCTTTTTTTATAGGTGTAGTGCGACTTATTTTTATTTTGATAACAATACCAAAACCCACACATATGTTATAAAGGTTTTGTCATTTATCGTGTAGGACGGGGCGGTTAAGAGGTATTCGACGATTAAATATTTAATGGACTTTCAGTCAATATCCAGAAACATCGGTACTTTTTTTTAATTCTAGGCTCACTGAACTGAACACAACTCGCAGCAAATAAAACTCAATGGAAACAACACAAATTTCAATCCTATAGAAACCATAATGGCAGCTGTTTTACTTAAGACGAGTTTAGACTACGATTATTTCACTTGAATATAATTATTGAACTATTAATAAACCAGCAATTAACTGTTCGTCATTTTTTATAGATGATGAACGACTAAAGTGTGTTAAAAACACTTGCAGTAAAAAAGGTGTTACAATGTTTTTGGCAATCATACAGTCATTTTGAGTATGTACCATTAAATTGCGGTTGAAACATCTAATTCGCTCAACAATTTTTTTCCCCTACTTTGATTATATACGCACAGGTATACAAATACATGACTTTATTCAGGAACATGTAACTCTTATTTATAGAAATGTATTTTGAAATTTAGGCGAAGCTGCCAAGGCGAAATGGCGAAACGTGAGAGATTCGTACGTGAAGCACCTGAAGTCACTGAAAATAGGCAATCCCAAGAGAAAGTACAACTCGTGGCCCTGGTCAGACAGAATGGAGTTCCTCATACCCTACGTCACAGGAAGACAAAACTTGTAAGTTTTTACAACAATTACTATAATTACTAGATCGGAGTCTCTTACTTTTTAGGAGTCTAAAAATTTAGTATATATTTAACACAATTTAAGAATGCAGATTTGTCCAATAATTTTAATAAGGCGAACAATTAAAATTATTGATCACGTCAAAATTAAATATGCCTATGAATAGATCAAGAAGAAATCGCTCCAAAACAACTCGGTTAAACTGTCTCATATACGAGTTCATAATTAACTTAACCCAGTGTTTTCCATTTATTAGTTTTCGTATGTACATTTAATTATAATTGAACATTTCGTCAAAGTTTATCATAAATGTTGATGATGATCGATTAAAGTGGGTTAAAAACCACTTGCATTAAGATAACTTCTCCTGGGAATCGAACACATCCTCTCTGTGTCCGCGTAAAAGCTATTTTTTCAGGAACAGAGTTAGATTTGTATTTTAATGGACTAAATTTTAGAATTTTTTTAACAAAAATCGTAAGAACCGCTTTCGAGAAATACTGATGACTAAATTCATTTCTCGATATCGCCTCGAAGAATGATTTTTCTAAACATATATATGTATGTCAAATTTCGAAAAAATCTGACGGCTTTATTTCCTCCAGCAGATCGAAACTTACATGACTCAGGTGCGGCAGCGTTCGGTATATGTATTTAAGATGTTGGAGAATATAGAAAGATAATTTTAACAAAGGAGAATTTAAATGATTTGCAGCAGCAGGCAGTAGGATGAAAAAGATTTAAAAGAAATACAGGTACGATAAAGAGTTAATAACTCAGTTTGAAGATGTTATTTGTTTGAGGTTGAAATCGAACTTTGATTCAGCGAGCGAATATTTAAATGATCTACATCTCCACTCTAGACAAAACACAAACTCTAGACGTAAATAAATAGTTCAGAAGGAATTTAGTTAGTGAATGAAACAAGAAATAAACAGAGAGTTAGTCTATTCCTAAAGTGAGTTTTAAGAAAATCTAAAAGGAGATAAACGTATTTGAATTTATTTGACGCCTGTTGATTCCTGTCTGGTAGAACAATCCAATAACCCTTCCTTCTTTTTAATGATCTCAACTCTTTGGATGTAATAGCATCGAACCTCACTTAAATAATAGTTAAACTTGAGGATATTGATGCACGTTATAATATTCTTAATAGTAGTTAACTCCAGACTAACTAATAGTTCAATTCAACTAACGCTAAATTGCTAAATACTGTTTAAACTAATACCTAGTTAACATTAGGCTAACAAATAGTTAAATTCAACTAGCGTTAAGTAGTGGTTAATATCAGGATAACTCATAGTTCAACTGAACTAGCGTTAAATACCTGTTAAACTAATAGTAAATCGCCAGGAAGTGTTAATTAATAAAAATTAAAAACAAAAAAAACAAACGAATAGTTAACATTAGGCTAACAAATAGTTAACTACAACTTCAAGCTGACTAATAGTTTAACTCACCTACCTTCAAATACTGGTTAAACCAATAATAGTTAATTACAACTTCAAGCTGACTAATATTTAACTCAACTACCTTCAAATACTGGTTAAACCAATAGTTAATTACAACTTCAAGCTGACTAATNGAAAAAAGTATGATTGTCGAATTTAAGAAATTTAATGTGGAGAAGGTCAAAGGCCTACTAATATCTTTTTTGGACATACGATTACTTTTTAAAATTGAAGCTTGTACAGCGAAAGGAAAGGCTTAAAATTAAGGCATATATTCATTCGGTGAACGTTAAACCAATAGTTAATTACAACTTCAAGCTGACTAATAGTTTAACTCAACTACCTTCAAATACTGGTTAAACCAATAGTTAACTCCAGGCCATATAATAGTTCAACTCAACTAGCGTTAAATATTGTTTAATCTAGTTTGCCTTGAGAATATTAATATGTACTAACCTATCAAATGATTAACTCTAAGTTGTGACTATTTCATTCCACACTAACAAATATTTAACTTCAGTCAAACTAATATACTAGTATATAAACTAATTAAAATTAAACTTTAGGTTGACTAATGCTTAACACCAGTCGAACAAATAGTTAACTCTAGGCTAACGAATAGTTCAACTCAACTAGCGTTAATCTAATAGTTGACCAAAACTAACAAATGGTTTACACTAGGTTGTTACTATTACATACTACTTTACTTTAGACTAACTTACAGTTACCCTACCTAAATAGTACATTACGCGTCGAGTGTGGAAAGTAGCATTTTGCATGTGAGTGTGGAGTTTACACCCGAGCGATAGTGAGGGTAGTAAAACCACACGAGCTTAACACGAGATAGTTAGATTTTAATAATAAATGCAGAAAAAAATAAACTTCCTGTATGTAAGCTCGTATTTCTCTTTTGATAATGATGACATCAATTTGTTAGTTGTATTTAGTGCCGAATTAATTATTTCGGAAGGTGTATTATTCTCCTCATATTCTTCATAATCACTTAAATCACTCATTGAATTTCACAAAAAAACTCGACACAAACAGTTACTTTTATTAAATAAACATCAAATTAGTTATGTTAAATGTAAACAAACTCGCTAATCGTGTGTAAAGTTGAAGGATTCTTCTTCTTTTCGTCACTAGAGTGGAAAAAAAGAGGAATTGTTCAGAACTATGAGACACGCATGCGCAATTAATACAGGTGTGTAAAGAATCACTTTCTACGAATCTAAACAGAGATACAATGTTTATATTACGTATCAATCGTAGATAAACTTATTAATACAACACATTATACTAACATAACTAATTGTAAACTCTAGACTAGTAGTAGTTAATTTAAGGGTGCCCTCATCTCAAGGTTGTTACTACATACGTCTCACTCAAGACTAACTAACAGTTACCTAACCTTAAAAATATTATTACACACGTGATACTAACCACTAATAGTAAATTCTAGACTATTAGTAGTGTTTAATCTTGAGAATGTCCTCAAAGTCTAGGTTGTTACTATTTCACTGCAGACTAACTAATACCTATTTAACATCAGTCAAACAAATAATTACATCTACACTAATTAAAAGTTAATTGCAGGCTAACTAAAATAGTTAACATCATTCGAACAAATAGTTAACTTCGCTAATTTTTATTATCTATAAAAACTAGTATTTAACCGAGAGAAGGATGATATAATGTAGATTGTAGATGATAAATGCAAAAATAGAACACTTGTACAATGTAGGTGATACAATTTGTGTAAAATATATTAATCGCATATACTGTAAACATTATATAATTTATTAAATACATAATATAATTTTTAACAGCGAAGCAATACTGCACGCTGCACGCTCTAGGAATCATGAAGCGTGAACGTTAAAAAAATTAAAAAATGGTTTTATGCAGTAGTATTATCGTCTTTTTTTGCCACAAATTAAACGGTAAACTGGAAGTTCATAACGATCTTGAGAACGTGTTATGACACGTGAACATATTATGAATTGAAAGTAACAAAAAATATTCCTTTAGAAGTTGCTACAAATATTTCTTTTGTCAGTAACCTAATTAAAAACAGTTTATCTGATTCGGTGCAAAATAAATTTATTGATGATATGCGAATTTTTCGAAAAAATAAATAAATAAATATAAATAAAAGGAATTCCACGAATAAAATAATTTAAACTCACTTCACAATTCACTTTACAAAAATAACTTAAATTTTTAAAGGGATGAATATGTATATTTATATTTTTTTTAAATTTACAAATTTAATATAAATTATACTGCAGTAGAGTATGTAATAAATTATAGACCTTGTTTTCTTTATAATGTTGATTTTTCCTCATATTATGTGTGTGTATAAGCAGTTACCCCAGTATTAAATAAAGTTAAGTTATTTTCTCTTTACTTAAGTCTTTTTTTAGTACATAAAATAAGCTTGCCTTTGATTAAATATACATTTTTATATTTAATTAAATGTTTTAAAAATCATGTGTAAACGTAAAAAAATATTATTAAGTAATAACAAAACAGAAAAAGAAAAAAGTATGATTGTCGAATTTAAGAAATTTAATGTGGAGAAGGTCAAAGGCCTACTAATATCTTTTTTGGACATACGATTACTTTTTAAAATTGAAGCTTGTACAGCGAAAGGAAAGGCTTAAAATTAAGGCATATATTCATTCGGTGAACCCATTTTTTAGGATTAGCGAAGGGGAAAGGGGGAAAAGCCATGCGACATAGGATTGCTACAGAACTTGGCAACAATTTAAAGAGAAATTTCTAACCAAGAATTCCTGTAAAATAAAAAAAAATGATAAAAAATACAGCCATACTTGACATTTACTCCCATAAACTTGTATGAAAAAAACGGCAAACGTTTCTGCGTCGAATCTTACAAATAACAATTTTAAATTTTATTTATAAGAAATATATGCAGCTGGGATAAAACAACAACAACTACTGTTAAATGCGACGCTTTATATTCAACTAAGCTTGCGGTAGAAAAGAGCCAAGATATTAATGTATAATTTATTAAAAGAGTCTTAATACGGAACTTCAGATTATTACGGTTGGTAAGGATTTTTTTTTACCCTAAAACTAGAAATACCAGTTTTTTAAATGGATTCGAAAAAAAGCTGTAAATTATCATAAAGAAAAAAATGATAAGGGAATAGTAAAAAAAAAATGTCAAGCTCAACGGAATTACATTAGTGGAGAATCAAGGTGAAAATTCGTAATGGAGTGAATGGAACATGGCCGAGTAGGTCGTTGCCCCATCCTGGAACGGGAGGATCGGGACCCAAGGTAACCTGTGGACTGTAGAGTGTTATTTATGTAAGTTGTTCCGGAACAATAATCGACCCGGTGACGTCACTGAAGAACCCAAGGATTCGAGGTAGGGTGATAACCAGGTCTAGAGTGGGGAGAGCCGCAACGCGTTTAGTTCCATGCGGGAATCACATGCGGAAACTACGCGGATTTTTTGTCCACCTCGACGGTTTTTTAATTTTGTTTATTTATCATTTAGTAACAGTTCCATGACCTCTTTTTCATTTGTCCAAAGATCGATGTATTATAGAATTATTTATAGTTTCATTCGATAGTCGTGTGGTAGTGTTTTTAACAAGATGCAATGAATAAAAAATGTAGAAAACACATTTCATTTATTATCTCACAAAGTGAGAGAGTAAACATCTGTTTGGTTATAGCTTCCCTTAAAAGTGACAATATAAAATGCAATATAGAATGATACATCATTAAACATCCGAATCAAATTAATAACGGGATAAAAAATTAATCTATTTCAATAAAGTTTGTTTAATGTATATGACGAAGCTTTCTGATGACTCTTAGCAGAAAGAGAGAGTGTGGGAATAACGGCATTCTAAAAGAAGTATTATGTTCGGCTTCTGAATTCAGGGAACAATAATTCCATAATAAACTATCGTTTATGAGTTAACAATCTACCCTGAGATTGTGATCTAAAATCTTTGAATTGCGGCAAAAGTTTTAATAGAAGAATTATAAGTTGTGAAAAACCTGGAGCTAGAAATGCCGAACTGCATAGTATCTGGGTGCCATCATAAGATCAAAACGGGTTACGATCTTCCGCCAGATGTAGGTTTTCACAGGTTACCCCGACAACCGGAACTTAGAAGTGCTTGGTTAACGGCTGTAAACCGACCGGATTTGCTCGACGTTTCTTATCGTCTGACCATCTGTTCGATACACTTCGACGAAGACTCTTTCGAACCTTCTAGCCAATTAAAAGTCGAGTTGATGGGACAGAAACGGAAAAGGTGTTTGAGGAACGGTGCCGTTCCGACTCGAAACCTCGTTATGACGAACCAGTCCAATCTCAATGGGGATAAAACACGAATAAAACGTAAAAGAGGAAGGCCGAAATTAAACGAGTCTACAGAAGTGACACAATCTCAAGATGAAACACCCATAAAACGAATGTCAAGACGAATTGATGTGCAGACGTCAACTAAAGTTTCCAATTCTACAAATGGACATAATTCTCAATCCTCAAACCTTTTGGCACCTTCAAGAAAAGATGCACGCGCTTCTTCAAGTGCATTAAACAAACAAACAGTTGAAGACAACGCAGAGCCAAACTTAACTACTCAAACAACAGATCCTCTCAGTTCTCCTTCTACACTCCCCGCATCTTGCTGCCAAGTTATACTCGATGGGTAAATTAAAATATTAATTTCAATTCTTTTTTTTTTTTTAAATTAAGAAATTATTTGACTGATTTAAATAAACAAAACATTCAAGCCTTCAAAAGACAGTGCTTTTAAATTAATAATTTCAAATTAAACCCATAAAATGTTACATTTTTCTTCCTATCGCTGGTGGAAGATGTCTTAAGTTGTTACCAGGAATAGAGCATTATATGAGTACTAGTTTAATGAGGGTACTATTTTTTACGAGTGCCAGGTCGATACGAGCACTAGGCATATGTGAATGCTAGATCTATAAGAATACAAGGTCTATACTAGTACCAGGTTTACCAGGTTTAGTAGAGAGTTCTAGGTTAATATATGTGAGTACAATTTTATAGAAGTACCCGGCTAGTTTGACAGCTGGTCGCCCCTTAAAGGCTGGGCACAAGTCTAGCTAGTTAATTTCTATTGTTAATTTATAAATGCTAAAGGTGAAAAAAAAATAAACAACACTCAAATAGGAAATTGATCACTTTGCTGCTAACTTTTATAACAGTTAAAACTAGAATAGCTAAAGTGTGGCATAGGCCAATCGATCAATTCAGGTAGTCATAATCGGTTTTGGTCACATGACCACCTTGATAGCAGTGTAAGGTAGAATAGAGAACGATAAAAGGATAAAATCTAATTCATCTCTTCAAAGGTAACTCTTTGATGAATGGATTGAACGGAAAACCATTTTATCGTATTTACAGTAGAAGGCCGAAAGGGGGAAAAATACAGAACAAGGGGTCAGATTTCTTTTTTTAATTAAACTTCCATGTTCCAAAGTTTTTCTCGTCCCCTCGTAACCATGATAACAACAACAAAAAATCTCTCTTTCTTTTCCACCACCATTTCCAAAATGGCCGATATGATAATCGTCAATCAGATCAACAATACCCTTTAAAAAAATACTCAAAGAACTGAGTTATTTGCATTGGAGGAGACAGATAAGCAATAAATTCAGGACATATCAGGAACCTATCTGTCATGTAATATGTAACTGAATAGCAGGCAAAGACAAAGATTAAAATCAAATGTCACTGAACAACACGAGAAAGGAGAAACAAAATCTGTCCCGATACAACTCGAAACACAACTCTTCCATATACGAGTACATAATTATTTGGTACAATGTATTTCATTTATTACCTAGTTTGTTTCGAGTTTTCGTAGGTTCATTTAATTATTATTAAAAAATTTTATCAAAATCTAACATTAAACAATAACTTCTCATCAGCAGGTAATCGAACCCGACCACCTACAGTTTTCGTTTAAAGTTATTTTCTCAGGAACTAGATTTTTCCCGAAAGAAAACTACATTCGGTTAAATTGGTTTTTAAGTGCGGATTATACTTAAGAATATTTTAATGAAAATCGTCGAAAAATATTATTTTTCTAAGTTTTTAAAAGGGTAGCGCCCCAAATTTGTAACTAAAATTTATTGATTGATTTCCCCTTCGGGGTATGATTTCTCTGAACATGAAATCGGCCCAATAGTTTACGCTCCATACGACGGCACAGACTATAGACGGAATTTTTTAGTTTTGTCCAAAAAATTGATCAAAACTTCTTACACAGTTGCTTGGGAATCTACCTAGTTAAAAAGTTGTTTATAGGTCGAGTTTATCTCTCTTTATCTTACTTTAAATGTACATAACATGGCATTGTTTGTAGTATATAACTTCATATTTATGTAGTTTATTGTCTACGCTACACATCAAAATCATAACTTATTATAGCTGGTATTTGCAAAAGGTAACTTTTCAACTATAAAAGGTCAACTATTGCAAAGGTTCTCTATGAATATTTGACCGGAAGGTCTCTGACAAGAGTTTTCTCAATTAATGAAAGGAATATTGACTCGGAATCGATACTTATGAATTAATATGACGTTCAACATTAAGCACGGCAAAAAGAAGAACTAAGAGAAGTTCTACTGCGCATGACAGTTTTGAATACTGTGAACATGCCTGTAGTACATGGCATGTTATTCAATACGATTCGATTCCATAAAATGCTAAAACGTTTTAAAAGAACTAATAACGTTTTTCTTGCGATCGCGAGGTTTTCAATTCAGGAGTTTTAAAATGTGTTTAAATCCCTATGAAAACATACCTAGTGATACTGAACCCACTCGAGTCATTAATCCGTCAATATTTTTTAGGACGTAAAAAACACAACATTGCTGTTTTTCCACCCTCAAAATTGTTGTTTGATGAAAATAACGAATTGGATAAAAGGAAAGAGATGATTGATGGGAGACAGTTCTGCCAGTCCAGAACAGATGGGCATCCAATTTCATTTTCCCAAACCTACACGTTCATCGTATATCTAGTAAACGTGAACGTAAACAGGACAACAGACTGTAGCTGACAAGGCTATAAGCACGTGCTTCTCAATAACACACAATTCGTTTTTAAAAGGAAAGACTTGACCAAGAACTGCTCAAGAAGATAATCTGACATCACTCAGGTACTAGTTTCGTATTATTCTTTTGAAATTACTTTTTTCTTCAAGTCTGTCATAGACAACTTAGCACGTCAACTTTGTAAAAATAACTATGAGATAAGGATAAAAACAAGGATTCTTGAATGAACACCCAATAATGACAGCTTTAAAAATTAAAATATGGCGTAGAAAACGGCTTACAAACAAGAATACTATGGTAACCATATTATAATGTATTGTCTAATAATACGTAAGAAAAAGAATCGATACTTATTCTCCGCCAAGGTTAATTTCCATAGAAAAATGTAATAGAATAATGCTGGAACAATTCAGATTTGAATTAGAAAATCTACAGCAGTATCGGTGGAAGGGGAGGGGGTCCTGGTTTTTATTGACAAACTGTACAAAAACATCGTTATTTTCTATGTTTTCTAGCCATTTGATTTGAAACACCCTGGTAATAAAAATCAAGAAAATGATACATTTTTAGTGGTTTAAGAATAAACAGCAAACAGCTGCTTTAAAGAATAGACCTTTTTCTCGTGTACCTGCAAAAATAAATGATGCTAATTTTCTATGAGCATTTATACCAGGAACTTTGATAGTATATTTCAGCTGGAATGGTTGATTGACATCCTCATAACAACTATTAAATGGTGAATTAACAATACCGCTTAAAAGTTTACAAAATAACTGTCACTAGAACTAGAATGTTTCACAATTTTAATTTTTGTTTCTAAACAAAAGAATAATTTTAAAATTCAGAAAGGAGTAAGGGTACTTGAAAATTTTAAGAGAGTTTTGAGGACTTGACGGTCTTCTAACTTCTATTGTTTGTAACTAATTTAAAAATTTATAAAACCAATGGAACTAGAAGAATAGAGAGAGCTTTTAATATAAAACTACTTTAAAACGCAATATTTTTCAATTAAAATTACAAAAGCCGAAAAAATAAATAAATTCAGGGAAGTAGAAGATGGAGATAAATAGACAAGGGAAAGAGGCGACCAAATCAAACAATAAGTAAACGCGTTCTAAGTGAATGAAAAATGATTGAGGAATCAAAAATGGCCCCTATGGCTACAGCAGAACGAATTCTATAAAAGGCAGCGTCTATGTATTTGACGATGTTAAGGGATAAATAAAGATAAATATACACATACATATAGGGCGGATATAAAAGTATTTAGGTTAGGACGTCTGGAGTCTGGAGTCCTGCATTCATAAATTTGATAGCCTTAACCGCCATTGAACAACCTTTACTTTGCCACCAGTCTTTAATTCTGATAATTTCGCCGCTGATTTAAAAATAGCTACACCATTAACTTTTGGATATTGGGATGCGCATTTGTAAGTTGTATAAATAAGACATAATTTCATCGATTCAAGATTCAATTATAGGGGGGAAACATGTCATTATTATAAGTGGAGTTAACTAATGAAGTGCTTCAGTAAAATTTACCTGCAAGAAATGTCAAGGATAAGATAATCTGCGTATATGAGCTCGTACTCACTTAATAAGTGACATCATATGTGTTTTTTTTTTTATTCATTGATTGCTATCGTACCTGCCTTCAATGTTTCTGAATCATTTTTTAAGTACAGACAAAGTAGCTAGTCATTGAATTTCAATTCTGAATAAATTTTAAGTACAGACAAAGTAGCTACTCATTGAATTTCAATTACAAGTTACGGACGAGTCACGAAGAAACCCAATTGTGAATTAATGGGTGGAGTGGGGGGTTCTTTTCAAACTGTAGGTGACCTTTTATGTTGCGGCGACTCGACTCGCACTCACGCTCTCCTCGACTAATGACAGTTACCAGAGTATATTGGGCAGTAACGTCCATTAAAAAAATCATTAAATCCTTGCTTATTGTTGGTTTAATAAGTGAATGAAGCTGGCTCTAATTATTTTATGGTTATAATATGGAGGACGCATTTTGTTCTAGAAAATGAACGAAACGTTGATCTAGCTGACACAATGACTACATTCAATCAATAACTATTTCAATGAATGACAATAACTCAATAAATTATTAACTCAGTAAACAACGCAATAAATCTATATTTATTGCGCTAAGATTTGAAAGTTCTAATAGGAAATTTATCTTAGACAAGAAAATTTCCCTCGTCCGATTTTATTTTTAATGTTAACGATTTTTGTTTTTAATTCGCAAAACATGGACACACCTGATATGGTTTCCGCTTTCCTGTCCCTGTTCGTATATTGATAAGTACTTGCATAAATGCGCGTACATATTTACAAACGTTGATCAATTAACAAGTATATGAGTGGTAAAAATCTAGATTTGTTTCTAAATACATATTAATTCCTGACGTTTTTTTTCCCCTTAAATCGAATTTGAATCGACCAAGGTAAAAAGAGGGTTTTACTCACTTGCATAATATTAAAAACATACGAAGGGATAAGAAACCACACCTTGCTTCTTTATCAAGAAAAACATACTCACAAATTTAATAATAATCCTATAAAGATTGAAACTTTATTTAAATACTACAATGATGAGTGATTATATTATATGAATAGGTATAGGTATGTGGTCAGTTATTTGTTCAAATATAATTAATCAGGAAAAACCCTCTAATGTCAAACCCTCTAATGATTCACCATTAAATAGTACTGCACCTCCTTATCTTCAAAATTTGAAGAATATTTCTTCTTAATTGTCTAATGTTAGTAAACAAAACAAGCTCTATGGGGCTCATTCGTCAAACTCTTCAGAGTTGTACGTATACACATCTTTAGACAAAGATTCATAATCCTTTTTAATAAGAGTTGAAGGCCTTTTATCAAAATGCTTCAAACAAAGAGAACAATAATTGATGAATACTCGGGGGAGTTACGTTCTTTAAACAAAAGAAATTAGCAATTTTTTTTAAGCCGAGCTGTAAATAAAAGTACACAGATCCGTAGAGTGACGGTAGAATAGAGCGCAGGTGAAAATAAGCAGGTGTGCAAAAACATTCTCTGCGTAACACAATATTGGGAGTAAGGTAGAGGCTAGAAATGTGCCAACGACGGAGGTGGCCAACACCCCGACGCGACGGTCGCACCCTCTCCACGGTTCTATACATCTTCCATCCTAATTGTGTTTTCGTTCATTGAGTATGAAACTGGTTCTGGCACGGAGCCACCCGACCGTTTTCCAATTCCAAGGTTCGGGACGAGGGTAGAGCAAGGGAGGAGCACAAAGCACAATACCTGACGTGGAACAAAGATCCCACTTAGACTCGGCAAGAGAGATGCCCCGGCAACCGGCTTCCATTTCCCCTCGTCAGAGCCAGCTCCAAACAAGAACGAGAAAATGAGGGGTTCGTGCGCAGTTGTACTACGTTCTTATTCCCAACAAAAATTAAGCCTCTGGCGAAGTCTCGGAACAAACAACTCACGAACCCGATGAACGAGACGCGCACGCACTTGAAATCGGCTCAAAGGGAGACACGCGTTTATTATCTCCTAGAATCTGCTGAACTAATACCATATGTACGCTTAATAACAATAGACTGCTCTACAATATTGATCCGTTCTCACAACTATCAGTTAATAGCGAAGGTGCTTAGAAGTAGAACTTTACAACTCGAGTTTTAACCAACGAAAAACATTCAATTAAAAATGAGAGCTTAAACACGCCAGATAAAAAATTTAAGGATATTGATTTTCATAGAGGGCATTTATTAAAAAAAGCTGCAGTCTTGAAACGTGTTTTTTTTTAAAAAATTTAATGAAAAGAAAGAAAAAAACAAGAACTGCATTCATTTCAAAACCTTAATGGAACGCTGTTGAACCGTGCTGGGCCCATAACCTATTGGAAATTATGGCTGCAATAAAACAACTTGAAATTAAATCGGATGGGTACCACAACCAACACACTGAAAAAACAGCACTGTACTGTGTTACTTTGTGCGTTGTATTTTATTTGAAATACAAAAACATTTACCTTGGAATCACACCTAAATGAAGTGAATTTATTTTCACGAAAATATAGATCAGATGTAATAATAATTAACCATGGCACAATATAAATTATCGCACATTATTCTGACAAAACCATGTGATTAGTTGTCGTTGTGGCATTAATATAGTTTTATAACATTTAGTTTATATTGATTTTTAGAGATTGTATAAGAGAACGTTTTTAAATTCATAGTTATATCAATATTTTGTTGTAGGAGCAACGCTCAAAGGGGTTTTAATCGTCCTTTCGTGATGAAATTGTATCTAGTTTTTAATAAAACTTGAATGAATTTTTTAATTCTAATTAATTATGTCGAAGATTGTGATACTAATTCTAGACTTTAAAGGGTACCCATCCGATTTAATTTCAAGTTATTTCATTATAGCATAAGATCATACTCTACCACATTCATTGTATTGATTTTGTGGATAAGGATCAATTCTTCTTATTATAGTCATTCTTGTTGATTCTAATAATAACCATATTCCATATTTTGTTTTGCAGAATGGACAGTATGGATACAGACCAGCAGAGCATGTACGCTTGTAAGCAAGAGATCTGGGAAGATCACAGTGGGGAAGCTATACTCCCAGACGATATGACACAGGATCACATCGTCCAAAACCAGCACCTGGTGCAACAGCCTGAACATATGCTTCACACCAACACACACATGAGGTCCTTTTCCAGTATGGACTGTCTGGAAGGCGTCAAAGTCGAGTTATCGGACCCGACAGATCTCATGATGCTCAGCCACGCCAGAAGAATAAGGGGGTTTTCAAGGAAAAGACAGCTTCAAGTCGAAATGAAAATAGCACAGCTGGTCATGGAAGCGGAAATGGAAGAGATAGAAGCAGAAGATGAACGTGAATTAACTTCAACCGAAAATCAGTCATAGTAAATACAACTTAAAATCTTATTAGGGACCAAAGATATAACCAGTGCCTTACAAATGCAATTGGCAAATCCTAAAAATGGGATAGCAAAGCAAAAAGATTTAAAAACTGTCCTAAAGTTTATCTTTATATTAAGAGTCCAATTTGCATTTCGTTTTAGAAATTTCTCTCACACTCTTTGAAACTGAAATCCCATTTGTCCCATTTTTGAGGATCCCTCGTACAAAAAAAATGTGAGAGATAATACAATTAATATTTAAAGCCAAAAATTATTTAAGAAACTATAATATTATATAGTATAGGGAATTTAAATCCAACGTTGGACAGACTTTTACTGTTAAATAGGTGCCTTTTGAATTCTTGATTTTTAACAAATACTTTATCAAAACTAAAATTATAACTACAAATAGATATTCGTAAAAATACCAACCGAGGGTTTCATCTTTTCAGCGACAAAACAGTCCTGTGCTCAACAAACTCATCAGAAGAATTAATTACCGAAGAATATTATTTGTTGAAATAAATTAAAATTAAGGATGTTTTTAAAGGAGCGAAAATTAAAAGAAGACTAGAATCGATATTATTTACGGGTGATATAAAAAGTTTTTCATTCCTTTTGTACCATTTTTATAGTTTAAGTTTAGTAGTTTTGTCGACTTTATTTTTTTTAAAAAATATATAAATTAAGGATTTGTTTAAAAAAAATCAACTAGAATTTCACAAGAAAAAAACTTATTTACGGGTGATATAAAAAGTTTTTCATTCCTTTTGTACCATTTTTATAGTTTAAGTTTAGTAGTTTTGTCGACTTTATTTTTTTTAAAAAATATATAAATTAAGGATTTGTTTAAAAAAAACAACTAGAATTTCACAAGAAAAAAAACTTACTTAGTTCTTCCATTATTAAATTTAGTTGACAAAGACTTGATAAACTAGAAAATATATAATCACTGTTGATAAATATATCATTGAATTGCGATTTTTCATTTTTTTTTTTTTTTTTTTTTTTTTTTTTTTTTTTTTTTTTTTTTT
>KZ651608.1:7829-37173 GCA_001010745.2 Gerris buenoi | reverse complement strand
GAATCCAAAAAGCCCTCATTCATTAAAATCGGTTCAGTAGTTTAGGCTGTAGGTGCGTCAACATAAAATGAAGGAAGAATAAGAATAAGAAGAAGTCATCAAAACTACCATTTTCAAACCTATTTTTCTCTAGTTCTACTTGGCCGATTTTGACAATTTTTTTTTAATTTTTAATCTACAGGACACGGCCTACAAAGATATTAAAAAATTATTTAGGTAGCTTGTACGTATTTCACGCTGCAGACCCTCAAAAACCCTAGTTTGTCACCTACAGTATATATACACTGGCAGCTTTTGTGAAATTTTAACTTTTTGACTTGGCGGGGCGGAACGCTGCTGCGTTCCTAAATGTATTGTTTAAGTGTGTACCTACAAAGCAAAAATGGTATAGCCTACAAGACTGCTACAGTATAAAATGAATTGCCAAAGAAAGTACTAAGTATAGCGATCTGTTTTAGTGTCTCTAATGCAATCTTGTAAAAATCTCATTTGTATAATTTAGATTTTCCCGATATGTTCAAAATGAGTTCCCCCTAACCATTTTCACTTTTACCTTTTGGTGTACAATAATAATTAATAGGTAAATTTTCCAGTTCTTTCCTCCGATTTAACTTTTTTTAAGTACTACTTTATAACACACACACTCATATACATATAAACATTTATTGTACATTTTTAAGAAGACTGAGAATAAATATAAAATGTTGCAAAGATTCATTTCATAAAAAAAATGGCTAAAATGAAGAGTTAAGAAAAGTGGGTTTGTACTCGAGAAATTTTTGAAGAGTTGCTAAATGTGACACCTCTTCTCTCTTTGAGTATAGTACGTCCCACATGACCTCTTTTCGCTTCAAAGGTTTTTTCATTCTATTAGGGTGGAAAACCTCTTCAATGTAACTATATGAAGAGGAAAGAGTGAAGAAAAGATAAGAAGGGGAAAATATAACAAGAGTCAAATTAGCGAATCAGCAAATTATCCAGCAAAATGCTTCGGTACAACATATTGTACTCCTTTTGATAAAAAAACAGTGTTGCCAGATTCATTTGTTATGAAGAGTAACGTAACATGAGAGAGTTGTATGTATGTATTTATATTTATAAACTTTAAGCTTTCGAGCTTACCAAGATAACGGAAGCTATGTGATATTTCTAAAGAACGAACATTTTTTATATCTCAGAATTAAAAAATTCCAAGATAGAAATCCGTTTCAGACATTAAGAAATATTTTTAGTTTTAGTTCGGTGTCTGTCTGTCGATCAGTCGCTCAATTATTTGCGAACCAACATACCTTTAAGACGCGTCCACACTATGCCGAATGAGGCCGGTCGGCACGTTCGGCACAGTGCGTTCGGGTCGGCATGACGTCCCCATTTCTTTAGTAGTGTGGACAATCAGTGCCCAACCTTTCTTTTTAATCCTATGCCTTGGTCGTCTAAGGCGACTTCGGCCATGCGACCAAGGTTTGGCGGTGCCAAACCATCTCACAAGTACTGCACGGTAGTAGAAAATAGTCTGCGAACCTCACTATATGAAAGTTTGCTCCAATTCGGGTTGGATTCGGCACGTCGGCAAAGCCGACCGGCACGTCCACACTAATTCGGCTTTGCCGATCGGCATAGTGTGGACGCGGACGCGCCTTTAGAAACTAATGGGTCGATCACATAGCTTTCGTCACCTCTTGTAACCTCGGAAGCAAAAAAAGGAGATTATATTTTAAGAGGTTCATAGCGCGCAAACTTATAATTATGGAAATTATTGCATGGTTATGTCTTGGTCATGGAGCTATTGACTTTATTCCATCTATAGATCGTACGAGTTATTAACTCTGATAAAGTAAGGTTTCGAATTATTTGTCAAATCATTTTAAACTTAAGAAAACAAATTCTGATACTTCTAGCTGCAATATACAAAATAGACAATGCCAAATTAGTCTTACCTATACCTATTAAACCAATTACACTCCAATAATATTGGAATGAGATTTTAGGTGAGTTAGGTGACTTTTTCTCATGAGATTGAAACTAAAGCTATCAAATATAGAAATCCAATAGTAATTGAAAATTAAATACATATGATTGTCTTGAGGTATACCTACCAATACCAATACCTAGTAATCTAGAAAAGCAGTTGAACTGTGTCGAAGATTACAGGCATGAAAAGAATGTCTGGCGAAGTATCACCTCGAGCGACTCAAGAACGAAGGTCGTGCATATGGCTCAGCATAGTAAGAGATGAGATTAAATAAGTNTCCAATGCCGGCGGACTTTTGTCTATATCTTTCTCCTTTTTTTAAAAAAAAAGTATTAATAATAAATCTTTAACATTTTATAAAAAAAAGAAGGATTTTCCAAAACTAATGCATTAGTGTCAGAAATGTGAGCGTCTATTGTTCTCTCCGTAAATAAATAAAAATTGTCCATTTATAAAGCAGCTTTCATACTTATTAATGGTCAAAGTTTAAAATCCAAAGAAAGCTATATTGACAAATAAACATGAAACATGATCAATTTGGTCACGTAATTGGGCATTTTAAAGTAGATTTTGATCGAAATGAAAAATCCTAATTCACTTGATAAAAAAATAAATTGGGCAATTTCTTTGTATTACAGAAATTGAATTGATATTAATAATTAATTTATTGAATATGAAGAATTTTTCTAATATGTATAATGATAAATTCTCCGTAGATTGCATTAAGTATTTATTTTTAATCCTGATAATAATTTTGAATAAAACATAATAAATGAAAGAAAGGAAATCCATTCTTAAAATTACGAAAAAAATTGTCCTTATTTAATTTCCTGAAAATGCTTTATTCCAGATAAGAAATTAATAAGAATAAATTAACTCTACGTATATTATGTATATTTTTAAATTTATTAAAAACTAAAAAGGTTCGTACTCTTCTTGGCGCTAGGAAATATTGAAATTAGAGAAGCAAGCACAACTAGTATTGGCGTCGAAGAAGTTAAGCATACGACATCTAGCGGAAAAATAATGAACTAAACATAAATAAAAATAACGTCCATTCATTTCTTATTATATTAATCATGGATTTTTTTTTTTACTTCAAATGAAAAATAAAAAATATTTTTTATGCTAGTAGTAGTAATTTTTTTTTAATAGAACAACAAATTTTATCAAAACAATATAATTTAATAGATTTAATAAAACTAAAAAAAAGAAGTTTAGTCAATATGTGGCAGCTCTTAGATTGTCTTTATTAATTTGATTCTACTCTTTTAGATTAGCTGGATAGTTCAAGAATATAAAATTAGAAGGACACAGTCACGAAAAAGGGAAAAGAAATAGATAATTGCCTATTTGCTACTTATATATAAGAGACAATTAAATGGCAAATAAAAGTTATAAAATAAAGGTGGGAAGAGAACTCTCCAATTTTATACAAAAGATGGTATAAAATTAGTTGATTCCACCAAGAATTAGCAGAACTTACTATTGGTAAAACAACAAAACAGTAAAAATTGATTTATCATATCAATTTATTGAAAAATAAATTAATAACTATTGTTGACAATAAAAGACCAATTTAGCAAGGTAAGAGAAGTTATTGCACCTACTTGTTGTTTGTTTTTTTAAGTTTTTACCAAACTACAATAATTCAAGAGCAACCACACCACTGACCTATAAGATAATGCAAAGAAGAGAAACAATAACAGAAGAGAACACATAAGATGAAACACATTGTAATGATACAGTATGAGTGTTTTGTGTTTTTTATCTATCAATTGTTTAAATCTATATTTTTATTATGTATATATTTTTTTTTTTAAACCATTAGGGCAACCATTAAATTTTAATGGTTTTAATAATATGGTCATATGGTCAAGATATAAAGATTCTTTTAAACCCTAAAAAAATTAATCATATAGTCTGTTTAGGTAGAGAATGACCCAAGGAGGAGTCAAGATATAGATAGAAATAGAGGGGCCCCCACTAAAAGTTTGCGGGGGGCCCCCAATATCTTACCGTCGCCACTGAGTTCATCACAAAAAACAAAATAATAATAATAATAATAAGGTGATCGCCACGCCGGTCGCTTGAACGTCATTTTCAAGTGTGGTACAATGAAAACAGGGACAGGACAAAGACGGTACGGCCACATAAGGAACACGGCAACGGGTCTACGAGAAATAAGGAAGGTTATAGGAGGAGGGGGAAGGTCACAGTGAAATGACTAAAACAAGATAAATAATGGACAGGGACGGAGGAGAGGAACAAAGGCAACGCTAAAGACAGAGAGAATACAAGATGAGCTGAAGCCGAGGTGAGTGAGAGATAGGGGACAAGTAATGGAGGCATGAGACAGGCTGGGTGGGTGAAGGCAGTGTTGCCACTCGGTACTAGACTCGACCCCAGCGTGGCAACACTGCATTCAGATCCCGCACACACACACGCTCTGCCTTCACGAGTACACACTAACCTCAAGCAACAGAAAATACACTACTTACACAAACTTACCTAAATAAGGCACTTTAACACCTACACATATCCACTAGGTCAAATATGTACTCGTCATGCGTTACTGCTTCTAAACACGCCTCGCTGGTGCATGATAATTGTTTTGTTACCACGTGGTTTAAGCGTGCACATCAGAACAATAAAATATTATAAATTAAACTAATTATAATGCTCAATAATACAAAGTATGGTTTGTCGTAGAGCTATTNTAGTAGAGATAATTCTTAAGAGCAGCTTCCCCAAATGTTTTAACAATGTTAACAATGCTGGGTGGATATTGAGCAGGCCTGGTCCAGGCATTGAACTGGCGTTCACTTTTTTTTATTCCAACGACTGACTACTTCCAATGCTGTTTAACCTGATTATTTGACAGCCAAAGCTTTCTCTTACAAAGCTATCCATGCCCCCTCCTTAATTTAATTGAAATAAAATACAAACTAAAAAGGGGAGGAAGAGGATAAAGGAGTTTTTAATTTACACTTGCAATCACTTTTCACATTAAAGAATAAATAGAATCAAAAAAACTATTTTCATCCGTCTTATTTAATTATTATTAAAGAAGTATGAGGAAAGAGAGATAAAAATGCACTCCGCCACAATATACCAGAAACATGGACTCCTTGCTTTTTAATTATATACTTGCTTTATATATATTAATTATATACATCCAGTGAATCTCTGTGTAAAGAAATAAAATGTGAGAATAGTGAAATAAAAATTGCGCTGAATTGGAGTATGTGTTGATCCTACTGCAGGCGGTGCCCGTGTAAAGGGGATTTTTTGGGTGATTAAAAGTGATTGGTTTAAATGTTGGTATATTATTTATTGGTAAATATGTGTTTTTGTAATGTTAGTATGTCATGCACATCGGAATACTAGTGGAGTAAAGTACTACTAGACTGCAATTTGAGCCATTGCTAGCCTAATGTCTAAACTGCCTTCCTGATTATAAGTCAGACTTAGCATTCCCACTTTTATATAGGAATTAGACTCCGGAGCTTAATTAATTGGAAGGGGTAAATAGGGGTAAAATATTTAATCTAGATAATGTATGTAAGAGATGGGCCATCACAATCATAAACAACTCTAAATAAAACTGAGAAATCAAAGTCTGGAGAGCACAAAACACAACACCCAGATTTTTTAACCCACAGTGCTGACAAAGGTTCATAACGTCCAAGTCAAAATAACTTTAAAATAATGAAGCTAATCTGACATAAAGAAGTAAATATTAGAGAATGTTACATTTAATTTTTTTTTTCCCACTTAGAAGGAGTTGATAAGAATGAAGGAAAATTATCTGATAAGGAATACTAAGCTCTTTATACAATACAAATTTACTTCTAATTTAATTAACCAAGAACATAAGCTAAATCTTAAAAAAGCAATAAGCAAACTTCTCACAGTGCAAACTAAATTTGAAAAAATGTCAACTTAATCTAAAGGTTTTATGTACTTTCTCCCAGTGTCTTTATGAAAGAAATATTCACAAACCTAAATATTGAAGACAAAGTATGATATTTTTTAAACTTCATCAAAGCTAATTTCAATATCACACTTCAGAAAAATTTAATACCATATCACCATTGTTCAAATTGAATAATTTAAAGATTCCAGATAAGAAATTAATAAGAATAAATTAACTCTACGTATATTATGTATATTTTTAAATTTATTAAAAACTAAAAAGGGTCGTACTCTTCTTGGCGCTAGGAAATATTGAAATTAGAGACGCAAGCACAACTAGTATTGGCGTCGAAGAAGTTAAGCATACGACATCTAGCGGAAAAATAATGAACTAAACATAAATCAAAATAACGTCCATTCATTTCTTATTATATTAATCATGGATTTTTTTTTTTACTTCAAATGAAAAATAAAAAATATTTTTTATGCTAGTAGTAGTAATTTTTTTTTAATAGAACAACAAATTTTATCAAAACAATATAATTTAATAGATTTAATAAAACTAAAAAAAAGAAGTTTAGTCAATATGTGGCAGCTCTTAGATTGTCTTTATTAATTTGATTCTACTCTTTTAGATTAGCTGGATAGTTCAAGAATATAAAATTAGAAGGACACAGTTACGAAAAAGGGAAAAGAAATAGATAATTGCCTATTTGCTACTTATATATAAGAGAAAATTAAATGGCAAATAAAAGTTATAAAATAAAGGTTGGAAGAGAACTCTCCAATTTTATACAAAAGATGGTATAAAATTAGTTGATTCCACCAAGAATTAGCAGAACTTACTATTGGTAAAACAACAAAACAGTAAAAATTGATTTATCATATCAATTTATTGAAAAATAAATTAATAACTATTGTTGACAATAAANTAACCAATCTTTAGCATTGGATCTATTTTTAGGCCATTTTTTTGGTTGCTATAAACCAAGTGGTAAAGGACTGGATCCATTCGATGCTGGCTCTTAGGATAGCTGAGGCACAAAGATACAGTGTCAGTTTGAAATTTGAAAGCAGTTGTTAAGAGAGAGTGCCTACAAGGGGGGGGGCGTTCTTTCACCCCTTACTTTGATAGCTTAGTCATGGATGATCTTATTAATTGACTGTCGGAAGAAAGCTTATAAATTCAGACTTTCTTATGGGAAAAGTAAATTAGTACTGTCGTTGGACTCGCACAGAGAGCTTTAGATCATCAACGACAAATGGAGCAAGAGAATCAACCTAGGAGTAAACCCAGGAAAAACTGTTGTGATTCCTTTGGGTGCACGGACCTTATCAGAGAGGAAAGAATATAGAGTTGTCTAATACCTTGGTCTCCAGTTCCTTGGAGTCATTTTAGATAAGAAACACGCCTGGGCAAGTCATTTAGAAAGAAAACTTAATAAGCCTTTTGCCACTTTCTGGGTGTGTAGAAGAGCTATAGGCCCCTCATGAGGTCTTAAGCCTAAAGTTTTACACTAAATACATGCAGTCATGGTCAGACCAATTCCATCGTATGCCTAATTTAGAATTAGGTAATAAACCAGTACACTAGTCAACTTGTCTGTATTTTAAATATAGCACACATTTTTTGGTCCCCCATGCGCTAAGCTAGAGAGCTTCTCTAAGTTTAAGAGACTTTAAATAAATATATTTCAGTACAAAGGTCTTTCGAGGGATAAAAGATTGTTCTTTATCTCTCAATCTGAAACTTTCAGTCTCTTCAAAATCAATATAAATAAACACTGGGGTATGGGTTTTAAAAGTTAATAACACTGTTCTAGCCATCTAGTCCATTATTTTTATTCTATTATTATTTATTTTTTTAAATTGTATCAAAAGTATATTATAGGATTATTTCTGATGATGAAAAAGTGAGAGATTTTATTGCCAAACAGAAAGGGATTCCTGATCCTACCTTAGCCAAGTCTCATCGACCTATATGTCTCACTTCTTTCTTATTGGAAATGTTAAACACAGTCTTATATTTCTTCAGTCATATATTTAACACCAAAGCTGAAATAATCAGACTTCTTTAAGACCAGATCAAACAGGAAGAGGACTGTCCTCGCTGATAGATTGCCTGCAGTCATCGCGGACTGGAGTGTTCACACAGGAAATTGACTGTCCGCAGCCTCCTCTTTGACCAGGATGATTCAATGTTACCGACCAGAGTCCGAGCGGACAGTCTGCTTTCTGTTCGATCGAGCCTTTGATCTCAAGAAGAGCTTGATGAGCTTTAAACAGCTCAAATTGCATAAAATGCAACTTACAGAGCTTACTGGAGTAGTATTTAGAGCTACTTTTAACAGTAGGCTATGGCCTTCTGGTATTTTCTGCAGTCGAGGGTATGTCTGTAAACTCTGTTTTTGATATCGCCCTCTATAAGATCATAACCGGCGTTTTTACGCATGGTCTTTTCTAACAAACAAACACCCTTGTTGACTTTTTTTTTACAATTAAAGGAAATCCTGCTGAATACAAACCTGGTTGGTTGGAACTTGTCATCTGCATAACAAGAGCCACTTGTTGCCTCTCTGAGAGGGGGAGGGTAGCTGCAGATCTGCGCTCCCTCTCTGACGCAGAGCCACTCTTTCCCTGACCGTACGGCATCACTCATAGCAACCGACCACGCAACCCCTAGATCCACAAACAACACATCCTATACTTAAATAAACAATCAAGTTATTAATTTAAGAAACACGTCAACACTACGCTGTCTTGTCCGAAATTTACATGCTGACCAAAAGTATAAACCAAACATCTCAAGGTTAACAAACAGATTGCCTACAGCAACAAACCAAATTTAAAATCATAAACACGTGCATAAATATATTCTACAGCCTCAATATTTATATCTGTAGAATAATAACTTACAATTGAACAGTTAGAAAACTGGAATAAGATAAAATTATTTGTTTTAGACAAACTTGATCAAACTAGTCTTGATAGATTGGACAATATATAACACATTGTCCTAGTTAAATATATTCCAAATGGATAAATAACAGCATCAAAGGCTGAAAAATGCTTACGATACAAAACACGAGGGCTCTGCGTCGCAGAATTGACAAAATTTAACAAAAATTTACAATTACGCACCAAACAACAACAATATAACCTCGGAACTGGTTATACCTTATGAAAATCGGGAGTAGGCAAAACTGTTTAACAAAAAGTCACTAGTATCAAAGTAATTTAGGGTATTTTGTATACCTAATTTGTTATCGTTGTTCGATTCGGTTTAGTATCATTATCATTGTTTTGTTTATATACAAAAGAGGAGAAAATTGAATTTTTAAATTTCTAATGTTTATTTTTACTTCTTTAACAATTCTATCGTGAAAATGTGTTATAACTGTTAAATTCTGTGATGATTTCAAGCACGGATTACTCAGGTGAACGATCTTTTGATATTTAAATAGTTTTTTTCGTTGAACAATGGGTTTTTATTGTTATTGTTGGCATTTCTATACTATTCCCATTTGTAAAATTGTATATTTATTTTGATTTATAAAGATGTAAATTCGTCTGGAAGCAGCGACGATGAATCTATAAATTGGGAATGTGGTCCTTCGGGAGATCTTAACTTTTTTTCTGACCGTCGAAAAGTGAATAGAAAAAGAAACAAGCTCCATGGTAAATATTACCTTATCAGTATCACCAATATAGAGATTAATATTTAAGTATGTATATGACAAATAATATTTAGCTGGTTAGAAGGGATGTTACTATAATATTTAATTGAGTATTCATGAGTGATTTATGAACACTTACACTTCTTTAAATATAAAAAAAGATTATATTTCATCCCTTTATTGGTATATCTTTAAACCTCGTTATCCAAAGTAAAATTCATGGGAATGTTGCTGTTGGCACTTTTTCATTTTTTAGTATTGCTCCGTCTCTCATTTACAGTATCCTCAAGATGAGTTTTGTGGGAAAATCGGATGCCTATGAGGGCTCAAAAATGTTAATATCTGCTGACGAGGTATCATGGCTCCCCATCCAGTTTTTAAATTTTCTCACACTGTCAAAAGTTACAAGCTAATCTTGAACAGACTGTAGGTATGTGTAAATTAGCTGGAAATTGAACAAATATGTTCGATATTATGTACCTAAATCAGATCAGCATTTAGAATACGGTTGCCAAGTCCGCAACACACTATGTTATTCTATTCTTATCAATATTATGACAAAGATACTCTTGAGTATAATCTCAGTATTCTTTTTGTTTCGTACCCTCTTTCCTCTTTAAAAGGGAGTGCTAAAGTAAAATGGGAGGCGTGAGGCAAACATTTATTTGAGTGCCTCTGTAATCATTAAGACAGGGATATTTAGTACAAAGTACTTTGAGACTAAAGAATATCACACTTCTGTACATAAAAGTGATAATATCCCTTAAGCCCAATTTACACGGTGATGGTTGCGATCATGACAGTAATTAACAAATCAAATATCATCGATCATCGTGTAGACAATGTGATTTATTTGTTGCGATAGAACTATCAACCATCACACTACCTCGTCTGACAAGATAGTTTAGAGCACTATCAGGTATAAGAGTACTCTTGTGGTACTATTTTTCCTAGTATCACGTAAAATCAGATCTAGAAAGCAACAATTGTGACATTTTGCTCCATATTTTATATATCAAGGAAGAGGTGTAGTTAAAAAACCAAACAATGTATTCACAATAAATTAATTTTATTTTAAACAATTTGACCAGTTTCACTTGTTCTAATACAGCCTTCTTCAGATAATCTGTATCGGAGACTGTGGTTATGAAGGGAATCTAAAAGTACAATTGACATTAAAACAGCTACAATGCGTTCTTTGGTTTTTGAACTACACCTACTCCATGATGAACTGCCATCACACATTGGAGAAAAACACAGTCGAGGATATTAGTGGAGAGCCATCTTTCTTTATTCCTTACCATAACCACATATTTTTTTTTAATTGCTTGTTCTTGTTGTCACTTAATTTATTTGTTTCAGCTAAAAATAAGAAAGGAACTTTTAGTAGAGGCCCTGGAAAATCTAGTCATTGTCGAGGTTTGACTTCTCTTCCAAACTGCAAATATGAAATTCAAAATCCTAGCATAAACAGTAAGAACTTTGTAATTTCAACTTGATTTGTTTCTTTTATAAATATTTTATTACACTTTTTTAGTTCACTTATGCAATGAGTAATGTGTGTTTATTGCAAGTCCTAAACAATTTTAAAAGCTATTTGTCCATAGCTATGTATTTAATCTAGAGTCTTACAAGAGGTGAAAATAATTAAAGAATAATTATTTTGGCCTCTCTTCTAAAACATAAAATGGAACTTTTAACAGCCATGCAATATTTTTTTAATCAAACTGATAGCAAAAAAGATTATTGTGTGACTTTATATATCATTTAATATTCCTATCTGTTTCTACTGCTTTTATACAATTTTAACTGCTACTATGGTTTTTTCCTTAACAGAGAGCAGCTATATTATGCTGATCTCTTGATGTAATTATTTTGTTGCAGGTGTTTTTGATGAAAATGAAAGTATTGCTATCGATATACAAAGTGGTGCAGAGTCAGCTTTTGAAATCGACCAAGAAGAAACATTAGAGTTTGTTTTAATTGAAGAAACAACCGATAATGCTCCTTCTGAACCGCTAGTTAATCCTGTTAATGATTTTGTAGTTAAGAATACTTCCAGAGACAGTAAAAAAGACAAAACTTGGTCCCCTGTTAAATCTGCTAAAAATTTAACTGTTAAACAAATTATATTTTTATGCGATAACTGTGACATTTCTTTTACTTCAAATGAAGATCTCAAAGAGCATTACGCCACATCTGAAACCTGCTCTAAAAAATACAAGTGTTTTCTTTGTCCTTTTTCCGCCGATCGTAATCCCACGATAAAATTACATTTGGCTTTTGAGCACAATCGTACAGAAGTTTATTCTTGTTACCATTGCTCTGACAAAACAGGGAGCAAACAAGAGATGAAAAAACACATTAAAAATAAACATTTTAAGGACTTATCCGTTAATGAATTAAGTCGACACACACAATCCCAGGATTCTATCTCAAATAGACTTAAAATTAACCAAAAGAAAGATGACGAACCCTTAGGATCCAATCAAGACTATAAAAATGATGAAATTACTGTAAAATCAAAAAAACAGAAGTCGGAAGTTACTAATAAAACTGGTGCCATGACAAGAAGTCAAATATCGTACTCTGCCAAAAATAATAATTTAAGTTTTGAGTCCAGTAAGAGTTGTTCAACAAAATTGAAGAAGCAAAAACACAAATCAAAAATATCTGTTACATGACATTAACTAGTGCCATAGTTTCTTGCTTTTTTAAATGCAACATTAAAAAAAAGAAATCACTGCCAATGCTAATTAAACAATATTATTACTTAAGTAGGAGTGGGCCGGAGTGCTTTTCATGCATGATTGTAGAATTACTAATGCGTACTAATCGTAGACATTTTTTAAAAAAAGTTAGTATTTTAATTTAATACTCATGAATAAAATTCAAAGAGTAAACAATCATTGTAATAAATGAACTCTTTAATTAGAACCAAGTCAAATGCAACTGTTTATTAAAAATTATTTTAGGATTATTAAAAAAATTAAAGAAATTTAATCTAATTTTTATTAAATGTTACCAAAGTACTCTGTTATAGTTGTTGCTTGTTTTAAGGATTCAAATCAATAAACTTCCATTGGTTATTTAATAAATAATTGAAAGCACAACCTCCATGTAGATGTAAATAATTAAATTTGAGTGAGTTTTAGATTTTTTAAATGTTATTGTTTTTTTGTTTTTTTTTTTAAATCTAAAAAGAATTAAATTTTAAAATTTTATAAATAGAAATAATTGAACATATGTATATTATATTAATACTATTGGTTACCCTTTTCTATTAATAATAATTCAGTGAAGTCATTGTAACTAATACTGCCAAACGAGCATGTTCTTTTTCTTACGTATTGTTGTTCTTTATTATTTTTTGACTTACAAGAATAATATTTAATTGAAGCTAGATTCTATAAGTTGAAAACAAAATAAAAACTAAACAAAAATCTATAAAATAAGACCATAAGACACTTTTTTTCTGTCATGAAATCAATACATACTCTACTATGAAGCGTTCTGGCATCGATTAAGAGTTTTAAGTTTGTAAACTTGTTCAACAAATATAGGTTGTCAAAGAGTGAAACATAAATATAAATGGTTTTCAAGTTTAATTAATTATTAAAAATATACAACTATAGAAATTTAGCTTTCAAGGTAAGATATTGGGTGAGACCCAGTCTCCAATTTAAGTTAAAATACCAAATATCACTACTGTACCTTAAAGTTTGAAAAAGGATATGCCTAGTAAAAAAAATTAAATGATAAGATAATTAGTTAATAAAATTATTGTGAAATGTGTCTGTAATGTAATTTGGTCATGGACACGTTAGTGTGGCTCGCTCTTAGACGCTTTTTCGGGGGCGTGTATCTTTTTTCCTATTCACTTTAAAAAAAAACAAAAAAAAATATTTTTTCCCTTTACGGAAGGCCTACAAAAAAGGTCCTTTGCGTCGGACCGCTGAGGTCGACCGTATTCGAGTTATGCGGAAAAAACTGTTTCTTTTCCCCCGAAAAACCGTTTTTTTCTGCATAACTCGAATACGGTCGACCGCAGCGGTCCGACGCAAAGGACCTTTTTTGTAGGCCTTCCGTAAAGGGAAAAAATAGTTTTTTTGTTTTTTTTTTAAAGTGAATAGGAAAAAAGATACACGCCCCCGAAAAAGCCTCTAAAACGGACGTCTTAGAGTGGGCCACGCTAAGGTGTCCATGACCTGTAATTTTATAAATAACAAATATTAGGCAAACATATTTTCCAAAAATTATATTTTTAACTTACTGCATACCAACTTATTTTTTGGATATTTATTTATATTTCTATTTAAATTCATTGTAATATTAAACTGGTTGTCTGCTTTTATATGACTACTTTGTATATTGTTGTGCTTTTATTAGTACTAAAGTATACATGAACTTAGTGGGTATAGTATACGTGGTTATAGTATTACATAGTAGTGTATGGGCTTGAGTCAACACAACTATTTTTAAACATTTTGGTCAAACATCCCTTAAAAAATGTGGAATTTTTGAAGGGTCTAAGACCCCGCCTCACATGGTCTTATCTTAGATAATATCTAAGACCATGTGAGATTCCACATATTATGTGGAATCCCCATACCTATACATGGTCTCATCCGAACCATGGATAATCCTATTGTGCTTCTCCTCAATCTCGATTCTGTATCTGAGAAGGATGTGGCTGTTTTTTATTTATTAACCAAGAAAGAAAGAAAATTAGACCAAATAAGTATTTCCATAAGAGAGGCACCCATGTAGAATTTAACTAGGGTCAGGAAGCTCCTAAAGTAAGTTCAGAAAAAGTTTCCACATAACAGCAACCAGTTTTTAATTAGTAAACGTAAGTAATTGTAAAAAAGCAAAGGATAATCAATTATAAAATAAATTAGGATAAGGGATACAAATAATTGTTTTTTTCTTTTTCATTTGTTATACAAAAATGTAATATTTTTTGTTTATTTTATTCATTGTTATTACTTTGTCTGGAATTTATTACTTCGTTTTTTATTTAATTGTTTAAAGTAATTATAATAATAATCTTTATTGGTATAAATATATTTACATATAGGTAATGTGTATAATACATAAAATATACATTTTGTAGAGACCCAACAAACAAGATTTTGTTTTCTCCTTGAGGACAAGGAGATTCTGACCAATGCTATAACCCACCAAAACTGTGCGACTGGCACAGACCTTTCCACACTTGGGTGAAGACTGTGTGGGCTGACAGTGGAATGGGTTCAATACGCAGAGCAGTATTAAAAATCATATTACAGATTCCCTCAATATTGGGATGGGTCAGGCATGTGCAAGGGTTGGGTTCAATATGGGCAGTATTCAACAAAATGTTACAGATTCCCTCACTATTTGGGTGGGGTCATGCACGTGCCAGGGTTGGGTTCATTATGTGCCTAAACCTCATCTCTTAACAAGGTATTAACCACCAGGGAGCCTAGAAATATTAGCGTGAGCACACTAACATGTCCTTATATATTTTTTTTTTTAAATCTTATTTTGGTATAATATTTGCTTTTATAAAGATTTATTTTTATTTTAAATTATTACAATTTTTCTATTTAAAAAGGAATTCTAATCCTCCTTATTATGTGTTTTTAAGTGTTGCAATGTAGTTTTATATGAGTTCATGTATCTTTTTATTAAACTTTATTGTTCTTTGAAGTAATATTCATGATGTTATCCAATTGTTATTTAAGCCAAAGTGTACAAATATTTATAATAGTTACTAATATTAAAAGTTATTTAAAAATTATATCTTTAGAGAATATATGATTAACTTAATGTTTGTGTATCAATATGTTGATGTATTAATTTTAATTATTATAATAATAGTTAAAATGGATGTTTTTTTTATACATATACAAATATGTTGAGTGGTAGAATTGTTAGTTTTTATCGAGTCAGTTTAGTACTAAAGATTATTGTTTAAACCAAAATCTTCGAAGCATAGTTTTATAGAATTTATTAACTTTTATTAAAAAAAATATATAATTATAAAAACAACAAAATAACCAGGTGTTTTCTTCATTTGTTCTCCTATTAGAGGCACACTGTCTTGTCCCTATAGTCAAGGATAAACCTTAGGTGTTCACCAGTGGCGTATCCAGCGGTTAGATCTGGGGGGAGCACATTCTGTCAGTTAAGAAAATTTTAAAAATATGACCTCTCAAAACAGCGGTTTTATGCATTTCTGAGGTGAAATTGAATATGAGGTGATAAGCTAATTTGCACATATCCCAAATTTACCCCCTTTTAAATGAAAATATGACTAAACTGTAAGTAACAACAATGACTCCTAAAGTAATTACTTAGACCCCGTATCCATTACTTGTACCCCTTACACCTGTGTACCAAAATTTAAATTTCAAAAATGCATGCAGACAGTGATTTTTCCCTAGCTTTGAAGTGCAAGTGTGCAAATTTTCATCGAGATCGGATTCAAACTGTAGAGTAGTATAAAGAACATACATAAATACGCATATGTTGACTTTTTGGCACAGGGGGGCACGCGCCCCCTGTGCCCCCCCTGGATACGCCACTAGTGTCCACGACAAATCACAGTCAAGTCAAGTGATTTTACTTGTACTAGCTATGGAATAGTTAAAGTACATGTCAGCTTAATTTAGCAAATAAAGTGATTCAATGTTCTGAGACTAGAGAGGAGATAACATAACAGAGTTATTTTTAGAGGCCCGGTGTACTGCTATGTTGTCCAAATTAAATGACAAACAAGAAAAAATCGGTCCGAGCAACTAAGACAAACTTTTTCATATCAATATGATTATGTATTTAGATTCCATAATTTAATCGAATAGCATTCAACAGTTGGTTGTTTACTTTTTTTTTCGATTTTCAAAAAATCATATTTATTTTCATCAATATCTCTCTAAGTATGGACTCCTGGAGCAGGCAATTAGCCCTGCTTTCTCTTAATTGCCTAATTCCTCATGCACTCAAAGATGTGTTGTATAAAACATTTTTTTTTTAGAGAAAAATTAGTTTAAGTACAATCAAATGTTAAGCTTGATAAGGCACTAAAAAAACTTTTTGGTGTATTTTTAATGGAAAATTTGTAAAAAAAAAAAAATTATCTCTTCATTTTTATATTACTTTCCTTTTTCCCTACCTTGGACTTACCACTACTATTAATTCTTGTCCACATCTAAATTTCAATCCTCATACTTCTTATTTCTATTTAGCAAATTGCAAATCCTAGCATTGACTCTTGATTAATAAAATAACAACGTACTCCTGTATACATAAATATATTTAAATATCAAATATTGATAAAAAAACAAAAAGAAAGTACTATAACAAACTGTACAAAGAGAATATAAACTGGTATTATTATCATCATACATTTCAAGGCAAAAATATGAATCATCAATCATCAGTACTAAATGAACATTAAAAAAAAACATTTACATTATTTTATTTTATAAAGACATACACAAATGACTGTATACATTACACAAAGAATATATATTCATTTAGAATCATTCTGTAAAAATATCTTTTATAAAATCAAAATCCACAACATGTACAAGAATAATTTGATTTTTTTTTTTTTTTTTTTTTTTTTTTTTTTTTTTTTTTTTTTTTTTTTTTTTTTTNTTTTGTTAGTCTTTTTTTACAATTAAGAATTGACACACTGAGAAAAAATATACAGCTCTTACAAAAATGTTTGTTTTTTGACAGCAGGGATATTGGAAATTGAGGTAGGGAGCCAATGAGAACACGTGATTTGGACTTATCGAAGGTAGGGTAAACTAGGCAAACAAAAATGTCACAGGATAATCGCCTAGTGCAGTGTTTCACAACCGGTTTGCTGTGGCACATTGGTGTGATATGAGGATTCCACAGGTATGCCACAAATTTTAAGCCTTGTTAACAATATCAAAAGTTGAAAAAGTGTACGTTATATAGGGTGGCGCAGAGTGGATGACCACATTTTAAATTGTTATCATTTGCTTAATACTAGAGCTAAGAGATTGAAATAAAGCAAATTTTCAAGCAAAAACGTGGTTTACTGGACATAAGTCAAATTTTTAATTTTCTTTATTAGTTGTCCCCTTTAATATATATATATTCTTATCTTTTGAACCCCTGAAGACTCAAAAGATAAGAATATATCAAATTTTTAAGTGTGGAAGATAATCTCCGATGAATGACGTCCTTGTCGATTTCCACATTCACATTTTTCCACATTATTCGCACAACCGAGAAAAATTTGACGCACACGATCTATGCACACTTGTATGTGCAGTGGCTCCTTGTTGGAACCATATGTGGACAATATACATTTTATTATACAAAAGGATATACAAGGGGATGAAAAATCAGATTCCCTGACGTGATGTTAGAGAATATAATGCGCAACTTCGCCGAGCGCCTCTAAGAATGTGTAAATCGACAAGGTCATTTATCACTTAAAAATTTTACTTATGCCCAGTAAACTTCCACATTTTTGCTAGAAAATTTGCTTTATATCAATCTTCTATCTATCTATCTTTATATCAATCTTCTATCTTCTATTCTGCATCAATCAATATAATACTTGTATTAAATCAAAGTATGATTCGAAAAAAGTTTTCCAAACCTAAATAAACACACCATTTTAAGCTACTTAATAGTAATTTACCGATGCACAATTACGATGGTATTAATATGATATACTAATATCAGTCAATTAGAGTGTCAAGTGTGTCATGGCTAAATATAGGTTGGGATTAGTATGCCATGAGGCAAAAAGGTTGAGAAACACTGGCCTAATGACTTTATTTTTTCTCTCTCATAAGTCGGCCAATCTGAGTGTCAAAAAATAATTCCATTTGTAACAGCAGTGTAATCACAGAGTATTCTGCAATTCAATTATGAAACCTGAGGAGATTGTGCTACATTAGTAGGTTGTACTGTAGCCTGGGCTAGAACAGGTACTGACCCATCTCTGTTCTCTATCTCTTCTATACTTAAGTGAGCAATAAACCTGAGTCGTTTTTGTAGCGCTGGTCTTAAACGCCTTATTATAGGTTCTGCTTCACTCTTCATAGTGTCTCCAACAAACATGTATTTGATGTGATATCTGTAGAGGTGCAAGTTAGGGAATTATTGTAGTTTGTTTCAAAATATAAATAATTAATAATAAATTAACACACAAAATATAATAATAAAAAAAATAAATAAATAAAATAGCTTCCGTTACCTTCGGTAAGCTCGGAAGCAAAAAATAATAATAATAAAGAAAATGTTAATTTTATGTTACCATTCATTTTGATGGATTAAACACCAAATAAACTCAATAAGCTCAATGATGACCGTTATAAAAGCGGGTAATTGGAAACTAGATTTCTATGACTTGAGTCATCAGAACAATATAGGATTTTTTTTAGTAAAATTGAAGAATGAGAAGTCCAACATCTCACTTTTATCCTCAGAGGTACCTGATGAACCCATATGATGTCTATCGAGAATGATTTTTTTAAAGTCATGTTTACCCATCTGTCTGGTTTGTGGAGAAGAAAAGGAAACAGCTTACCACTTTCTGGGAGTGTGTAAAGGATATGGAAATGCATGTCTGCCACTCCAAAGNTAAGTCGGCCAATCTGAGTGTCAAAAAATAATTCCATTTGTAACAGCAGTGTAATCACAGAGTATTCTGCAATTCAATTATGAAACCTGAGGAGATTGTGCTACATTAGTAGGTTGTACTGTAGCCTGGGCTAGAACAGGTACTGACCCATCTCTGTTCTCTATCTCTTCTATACTTAAGTGAGCAATAAACCTGAGTCGTTTTTGTAGCGCTGGTCTTAAACGCCTAATTATAGGTTCTGCTTCACTCTTCATAGTGTCTCCAACAAACATGTATTTGATGTGATATCTGTAGAGGTGTAAGTTAGGGAATTATTATAGTTTCTTTCAAAATATATATAATTAATGATAAATTAATAGACAAAATATAATACAAATTATAATAAAGAAATGTTAATTTTATGTTCCATTCATTTTGAAGGAATGGATTCATTTTGATGGATTAAACATCAAATAAGCTCAATGATGACCATTATAAAAGAGGGTAATCGAAAACTAGATTTCTGCACTTGAGTCATCAGAAAAATATAGGATTTTTTTGTTTTAAAATTTAAGGATTAGAAGTCCAACATCTCTCTTTCATCTTCAGAGGTACCTGAGTATCATATGATGTATATTGAGGATGATTTTTTTTAGTCATGTTTACCCCATCTGTTCAGTTTGTAGAGATGAAAAGGAAACAGCTTACCATTTGATGGAAGTGTGTGAAGGATATGGAAAATTGAGTTTCCACACCTTAGGATCGGGAGACATTTTGGAAGGGGAGCTTGACACAACAATTGGAAGAGGAGCTTGATTTTTTTTTTCTGGAACCATCAATTTTGTAGTATGGATATCTGACTGGATATCAACTAAAGTTACAAAATAGATCTTCAGGATGCTGAAGCAGGTTCCTATTGTTTCTTGTTCAGGTAATTGGTATTTTCCCTGTATTTTATTCATTAAATGTTTAATTTAACTAAAAAAAAAATAAAAACAGGAATAGTTGTAGACAGAAGAACCAAAGAAGGTAGTAGGTAGTAATCTAACAAGTACAAGAAAATAAAAAATCCCATAACTTCCATCTTCAACAGTACTTATTTACAAGAATTGGCAAAGTGGGTTTTTTAAAGAAGATCTAACTCATGAAACAACCCAATAAGTAATTGGTTGACCAATTCTTCTTTGGCTAACCGATTCTGTCTATTGCTAAGAAATTAAGATAATGTGCTATAAACAGCAGAATGAAAGGATACAGTAGATCACAGATGGGATCCATATATTTGAGTTCAGTCACAGCCTTGTCAACTTGCTCCAGTACAGTATACAGTTCAAGAGTGAGATCCATAACACACTTGGACCTGTCTACACTAAACCTCTGGAGGAACGGTCCAAACAGGTGACAAAGTAGCACTAGCTGCTCTTCAGTTCGCACGAGAGGTGATAGTTTATCCTTCACAAATCTGAAAACAGAAATAAGACAGCCTGTTTAATAACAGCAAAAAATTGCCTGCTCAACAACAACATAATACTAAATAAAATAAAATTTCATTGGCTAACGGTGGTATAACCCTTAGAGACACGGGCTGGCGCATTGAGTGTGCCATGAGTAAAAAAGTTTCTATAAATCACAAATTCACAATGCAAGAATAATAAACCCTCACTCTACCCTACCACTCAAGACCCCCTACAACGGACGAAACAGTCTGATTTGATTATTGCTTTGTTCTGCATTGTTTAGCCATGTTTATTTGTCGGTGCACTGAATATGCCGCCCATGCCACCATGTCTGGTAGAGAAATTATGCCTTCCGATCAATATTTTTCGGTTTTTGCATGAGTTGTTAGATTAGGTTGATGGTTGTGAGGAGTAATCCTAGGACTTTGACATCAAATAATAATTAATTTAGGTTGAAAGCCCGATAATAAAATTAGAACGCTGAAGGATTAGTTATTGATTTTTTTATAGTAATTTTTATTTTTATAATTAAAGATATCATTGAGAAATAAATATGTAATACATTAATTGCATTTTTGGTTCAACATTTCCAAAACGCAATCTAGATAATCTGGATTTGACCTATTCATGGTTTGAAAAATGCATTGGCGCATAAAGTACAATGCCTGTGCCTCATTGATTGTCCACTATAGTCGTGCCACTAATGGTTAAAAGAGAGATGAAGTTCATCAAATAATAATTATATTTTATATGAAAAAGGTAAAAAAAAGTTTAAAGATAATTACTCTACATACTACAATAGTGAGAAAGTAAATAAAAAGGTCAATGAAAAGTTACACTATAAACTTAAATGATGAACAATAATGCCACATACAACATCTAATAAGAACACTTACTGTGGTACAGTAGATATTTGGCCGGATCCAGCATGATGCCAGACTGCGTGAGCAGTTGCAAGTGTATATGCGTACTTATTCTCAAGAAGTGAGTTGTGTACATGTTGAAAGTTAAGTATACTGAAGGGATCTGATCTCGGTGGTAGACCTGTCTCTCCTAGTTCAGTTACAAGATCGACCAGCCTGTCGTTCAGAACTGAACGGTATGATTCTGGAAGAGCTGCAGCTACTAAACCGACGCTATTGATCCACATCTCTATTTCATTAAAACGAATAACAGAGTACCTGTAACATTAATTAAACCATTAACAATTTATGTTAATTATGAAATGTTAATTTTAATTTAAAATATTTTTAAATTTCCTAACAAACTATTAGGTTTCTGTACAAAGTACAAAAAGAAACCTTATGTAACGGCTCTGTCTGTCTGTCTGTCCGTTGGCTTGTTTCAATTTGTAAACTACTATAGCTAGAAACATAAAATTTGGCACACGGGTGCATCTCGGCATTTAGGCAACTGGACACATTTTGGTTTTTACATTTAATATTTCCAAGATGGCGACCCGGCCAATATGGCGGATAAATACAAAAAACGTTTTTAGTTACAATGGCATGATATACATCAATTTTAAGGTCTTGTTGTGTAGAAAAAGAATATATAACTATTAAAATAACACAAGTAATATTTTCAAGATGGCAGGCGTCTAAAAAAAGTTTCTAGTTACCATGGCATGTTCTACATCAATTGCAAGGTCTTAAAGTGTAGAAAAGGAATATGCAACTATTACACTTAATAATTTTAACTTGATCGTACAGAAACCGGCGATTATCGCCTCACGTACTTACGTGAAGCGCACCTTACTTGTTTTTATGAACAAGTTTACTCACTTATTAGAAAATCTAAGAAATGCGGTTGATTAAACAAATTTGAGTAAGAATCTAATAATTTTTTATTGGGTTTTATTATTTTGAGTGTGAGAATTATGAATATAATTTTATTTTAACTTCAATTAATCTGAGGTGGTCCTGGGATAGACTAACACAGGAGGGCACCCAGATAGTTTACTAAATCTGGATTATGTTTTGTTTAATATATTATTTCTTTTAGTCAGTCGTTCTTTGTCAACTCGGAAATATATATGTATTCTTAATTTATCAACAAATTTCTTTATTTATAATTTATTATTATCTGTCTATTTGGGTATACCATATATCAGATCCCTCAAAATCTTTATCAATGAAAATAAAAACTGCTCACCCTTTAGAGATGACATCAAGGAGATTGTTACCGACGACATTAGGTTGAACAGGTAAAGCCATCAACTCAACACAGGTGATGTAAAGTGCATGAGCTGCTGGATTAGGGAATTCATTGAATCTCCAGTCAGTAGGAGGGAATTGAGCAGTACCAGACATAGCTAAATAATAACTTTGTTAAGAAATATACCTTCAAATGTAACTGATAGATGTTATTTGTAAGTAGGTTATAAATATATATATTTACTAAATAAAATGGCATTGTTAACAAATATGGATTAAGAAGAGCTAGTATAAATATTAGAGTTAGTGGGTCTCTTTTATTTAAGTTCTTTTCCACTCTTCAAACAACATTAACACCTGACTATAGTTGTTATTTTCCTTTTTAAGTTATTCTGCCCAAACCTCTACTATGGTTAAGAAGTTCTTTTTCTTCCAAAGAGGATAAGGGTCATAGTCTCTTACAACTTCGTTATTTATCTATAAGGATAAAGTGAGCGGCCCTAGAGTGGAATCCACAGGGAAAATGAAAACATGGGATCCAGGACATCACACAAATCTGCCAAGAAGGAACAGAAGTTGAAGGAAAGACTAACCTAGAATTAAAGAAAGTGACCCAAAATAGTCAGGTGGAAGTCCTTCGTTGCAGCCCTACGTCCCCCCAAGGGGTTAAAGGAAGTAAAACATAGTCCCTTGCAATTTCTCAATTCTGTCTGTCAATCTGTCACACTCTCCATGACTTAAGAACAAAGTATGGAAATTTTACAGTTGTTATACTATGGCCTTAGCATTTAACAAATATTTTGGTTTCATAACTTTATTAAATTTGAAGTAAAAATTATAAAGGTAATTTTAATTTCTATGCTAATGCTCTTCCTTTAGCACAAGTTGTTTTTGTATTTATGCTTCTACTACATTTAGATACAGAGCACACTTGTGCATAATTACTGTTTGATTTTACTGAGACTGCTACTGACTTTGTTGTTGTTTCTTTACTTTTTGTGCATTAGAAAGTTCAATTTCATTACTCTATGCTATGAGATTGAACAACACACTTTTAAACTCACAGTATGCTTCTATCCTGTTAAAACGAAGCAATCAAATTGAATCCTCACAAGCAAAAAACTAGCTAAAAACATAACCTATGGAGCTGAAACCTTCCATTTCATCAAACAGAAAGCGAAATGTTCACACAGTTTAGTAGGATGTTTTAATAGAGCCATTCAATAAGATAGCTTAAAAATTAGAACTATGTAGTTCAATTTCATTTCCGTCGGCAATAGCAATGAGCAATTTCATTGAATTGGTGTTTAAGTGTTTTAATCTGATGGAGTAATGACACTGAACTGTCTAAACGCACTTTTAGTTTCAATAATGTAAATATTTTCAGTATTTCATTGGTGATGAAAAGGATTCTCTTTTCCTTCAAATAAATTGATTATAGAGTTATTTCAAATAAAAATAACAATTAGGTTCTTAAAAAAAAGAGAATAGCACTTTAAACTGCTAAAAAAGCTGTCTTATAAATGGCTAAAGAAAATAACTGTATATTAATACTACATTTTTTTTTTTACGTTTTGGTAGTATTCATACTGCGGAAAGATTAGATTTTAATTTAAATCAAATTATAATTATTGTTAACTACAGGAAACATACAGTTTTATTTTATTTAGAGGCCCGTGGTTCAAATCCCAGCGCTGGAGTCTATTTTTCTCTGTACGTTTCCCGTAGTTAATAATAATTATAATTTGATTTATGTTAATACTACATAAAATATAATATTGGTTGAAAATAAAGGATACATTCAACAATTCTCTGGATGAGATTGATATAGTAGTCGAGCTCCGGGACCCATTTATCAGATTCGGCTTGCATGTATTTGGTATAAGCATCAGATAGAGAGAAACCTCTCATGTTGTCTCCGAGGTTACCCAGTATGGCAGACACAAGTTTTCTTTTTAAAGGAGGGCGATCTCGTAACTTCCTCTCATAATAATGAAGTGTGTTGTATAAGTATGTCACCGGTCGATCTATAACAAATTAAATAACAAAGCTAGAACATAATCAACTTTATCTCCAGTGGGGAGAAAAAGTTATGATCTTTAGGGAGACTAAAGTAAGTCTTTTCTTCCCTGAACTCAAAAAGTAGGGAGAAAAAGTATTGCCAACTTAATATTTTATAAATAGTAGAGAATGAATGGCTAATGAAGTGAAGTTGTTGAAATCAGGTCGGCGACACTGCTTTTTCGACCTTATTTGTAATTTGCGCTTATCATTATTTAAACCTGCATCTAAATAACCTTCTATACCTCGGGAGTAAAGTGTTGGAATATGGATGTGAAAAGGAAAGAATCCAGGTTGAGAATAACTTTTAAGATTTTATTAATTACACTTTTATAAGAGAAACGAGACTTAGTACATGGTTTTACTTTTACAACTCAACTCGACGAGTCCTTCCGAGAACAGGGGGAAGGAAGCATCTGATTTTATTTAGACCAATCAGAACAGTTGTGGGTGTGGCCTATGTTCCCGCCACTATACAAAATTCAAATTAAGCAACAGATTACTCTTCCAACATAAAGTGCTATAATTCCCCTCGCGATAATTATCTCCTTTGGCATGACCACACCCCTAACAATAATTCTTAAACCTGGATGATTCTCCAAAAGTATATTCCTCATTCCTTTCACATCAAGCCTTTGATAAGATAAATAAGTGTCTTTAATAATAATGTAGACAAAGAGGGAGCAATGATTAAATCTCAATATTTTAAGATACTTACTTCATTGTTTTACCCAACATAATTTAATTGTTAAAATATTTTATTCAATCTTACCATGGAATTTGTATAAGCTGCCTAAATGTTCAAGAAGATTTTCTAATGATTTAGTAACGGGAGGAAGCTCTAAACATCTGTGAATTACGATATCAAAAACCTGAAATTCAAATAAATTTTTATTTTTTTTTATTTACAATATCAAGAGTAGTAAATATAAAGAAAGAACTTATATAATTATAAAAACAAAGTATAATTACAATTATCCTTTTATCAAAATATCAAATACATATTATATAATAAAAAATAATATTACAAAGGAAAAGGAAGACAGATAGATAAAACAATACTAATTTTCTCCATTTTATGGAAAAACATTGTATCATAGATATGTTTTGGACATTGAATCCACAGGTGTGTGTTCCACATCCACATGTTGTGTGTTCTTTGTATTTAGCTGTTAAACACTTTTTTGAATAACATTTATTTATTATATCGATATTTAATGATTTTCCCATGAAGTGGAGAAAACCAGAACATATTTACTTGTTATAGTAAATGGATCTTAAGGTGAGAAACCATTTGGTCCATTAGGAGCTCTAATTAGAACTAGAATAAAATTTAGAACTTCTATCAGCAAAATATAGTACTAAAATGAATACAAGTGAAAACCAATCTATCTCCTATCATATTTTAACTTCCTAGAATGATATTTAAGAGGGTCATATTGTGCATGTCGTTCATTGAAACTTCAGTCCACCTCTCGTCAAAATATTGCACTATAAATGAAAACCTATCTACCTCCTGTAAAATCATAACTTCCTGGCATGATATATTAAAACGTATCACATTTTTCATGTCGTTTTTAGAGTTACGGAAATTTCTTCTGTCCCCCAGAGCAAAAACATGTTTATGTTAAAAATGTGTCTTGCTGCAGAACAATCAGAACCATGCCCTTATCCATTCAAGTTTTTATTCATAACACATAATATTCTTAATAATAACTTTTTAAATCACTTTTCTTTCTAATAAGGATGGTTATAAAGGAAACTAAGTGCCTCCTAACTTGGTGCATAGGCTTCCGTAGGTAGATTCACCATAAACAGCTTGGTTTTCTACACTCAAAGTAGTACATCTTACCTTGGTGCGTAGGCTTCCGCGGGTAGACTCGTAATAAACAGCTTGGTTTTCCGGTGGAATCCGCGTCTCGAAGGGGATGAAGTCCGACGTAGTGGAAGCGAAACGTCGGACTTCATCCCCTTCGAGACGCGGATTCCACCGGAAAACCAAGCTGTTTATTACGAGTCTTCCCGCGGAAGCCTACGCACCAAGGTAAGATGTACTACTTTGAGTGTAGAAAACCAAGCTGTTTATGGTGAATCTACCTACGGAAGCCTATGCACCAAGTTAGGAGGCACTTAGTTTCCTTTATAACCATCCTTATTAGAAAGAAAAGTGATTTAAAAAGTTATTATTAAGAATATTATGTGTTATGAATAAAAACTTGAATGGATAAGGGCATGGTTCTGATTGTTCTGCAGCAAGACACATTTTTAACATAAACATGTTTTTGCTCTGGGGGACAGAAGAAATTTCCGTAACTCTAAAAACGACATGAAAAATGTGATACGTTTTAATATATCATGCCAGGAAGTTATGATTTTACAGGAGGTAGATAGGTTTTCATTTATAGTGCAATATTTTGACGAGAGGTGGACTGAAGTTTCAATGAACGACATGCACAATATGACCCTCTTAAATATCATTCTAGGAAGTTAAAATATGATAGGAGATAGATTGGTTTTCACTTGTATTCATTTTAGTACTATATTTTGCTGATAGAATTTCTAAATTTTATTCTAGTTCTAATTAGAGCTCCTAAAGGACCAAATGGTTTCTCACCTTAAGATCCATTTACTATAACAAGTAGACAAATATATTCTGGTTTTCTCCACTTCATGGGAAAATCATTAAATATCGATATAATAAATAAATGTNAGTAGTTTGGGCCCTAGCATCTACACAGATTACAGGCAGATACTTAAAAATGTATAATTCCACACTGAAATCTCAAAATTGGATTTTCAAACCATCACAATACTTTCTCTTCATATACACTAGATAAAAAAAAAAGAAGCAAAAGCAGAAAGTAAAAAAAAGAAAGTAAAAGCAGAAGAAAGGAAATGTTCTAGTCTTAAAATTCAATAAATGAGATGTTTTAACTATCAACAGGTGATATTTAAGACACCAATAAGAAAAAAGTAAAATTACCAGTTTGACTGTTTCCAATGCTGGGGAGAGTTTTCCTTAACAAATTCAGAAACTCTGTTCCTTAATTCTGCAGCTTTGATCAGTAAAAGCTGTATAATAAAGAAACAGACCTGAGCTTCGTTCCCTTCTAAAGTTCTCAGAGCCTGAAATTCATTTTCAAACTAAATTAATCACACATTTTCATTTTAAAACTGATATTTAGTTTTAATTCAAAGTTCTGATCAAATAATTATACAATTTTAATTTTCCAATTTAAAAAAAAACAACAAAAGGTTATGCAGTGTTACCTAAATTTTTTTAAAAATTTTAGGTACAGTGCTGCCAGTAAATGTGTTTAATTGGCTACACGTAGATCTAGGCTTGCAGATTTAATGATTCTATTTTCTGTGGTATCAATAATTATATAGTGTTGGCTAGAGTCTTATAAAAGTATCAATGTCTCTTAAAGTTTGATTTGGACAACAAACTAATGTTTAAAATTGGCCAAAACTTAAAAACCAAACAACTAAGCAAAAAAATTATGAAAGAACAGTGACGCAAAAAGTAACATACAAACATGCACTGCTTAGCCTAAGGTAGCCTAAGAAAAAGACTAAGGAGCTAGGCATCATGATGGCCCTGTTTTTATCTTATATTTAGTGCACAGTGCACTGAAAATATAAAATAATTTTAACGGATTGACGGGTATACTCATTTATAGCACTGAATGCCTGAACATCACTGTCAAAAGTGTTAACACATGTTTAAACATTGATGAATTTACATCCAATATAAGTAAATGTTTAAAAACAACTGTAATTTGTATCCAAACAAAAACAAATATATTAATGAAGCAATCCACTTTTTTTAAATCCACCATTTCTTTTAAAAAATGTATTTACAGTAGAATCTCGGTATTTCATATCCCGTTATATCATATATCCCGATAAATCGTATATTATTGCCGGTCCCTTGAAAAAATCCCGATAATTGGTATAAAACCAATGCATTTCGGTCCCCTCAGTATAACGTATTTTTTTCCCTATCAAGGTGAACATAAACGTCTTATAACTCGTATAATTCTGAGAATAATCCCGATAAAACGTATGAACGGAAGCGGCCATTTCCAAGATTTTGCTTTTTCACTACCTACATTTGTTATTTTACTCTAGGTACTCAGAAAAAAAAAAAATAATAATAACAACAGTTCAGACTTAACTACAATTAGAGGAAGCGTTAATTAAATGGTTTTCATTAATTCCGAATTGCAAAGAAACCTATTGGAGGGAACATTCTTCAGGGAAAAAAAATTAGAATTCTCGCGTGACATTTGATCGGCATTAAACAGAGACTCAGGGGGGAGAGTGTGATTGTATCCAAACCAAATGTAATTCCTTGACAGCCTAGATAAAGGAATAACTCTTATAATTCTGAGAAAAATCGCGGTTAAAAGTATATGAAAGGAGGAGACCCTTTTCCAAGATTTGATTGTTTACCTCCTTCTGTTCTACTCAGATAAAATGCTATGGATAACACCCGA
>KZ651607.1:424160-440306 GCA_001010745.2 Gerris buenoi | reverse complement strand
GCTGCTGACTCTACCTGCGGCCGACTGCTGACTCTACCTGCGGCCGGCTGCTGACTCTACCTGCGGCCGACTGCTGACTCTACCTGTGGCCGGTAACTTGTTGTCACATCTCAAGTCAAACACTTGTTGCAACCATTTTTAATTCCCGGATGTAAAATTAAGTGAAACTTTTTCATTATAATTATAAGTTTTATAGTAAATATCGGATACCCAATTAGTGATTTATATTTATTATTTACAAATTATATCAATATGGCATGTCGAGTAGATTAACATAATTCCCCATGATGTCCCCTCTTTATTCTATTAGTTGTTAGTCTTCCTCTTCCATTGTATCTTTAGCCGGTCGACAAGTTTTATGTATAATTATATGTAACATGTTTTATGTATAATATTTTCTCGATCTCTAAATCCAATGTAAGAATAAGGACCTGTTTTTTACTTTCTCATATTTAGAGAAAGTATTGTGATGGCGCGAAAATTTGATTTTTAGATTTCGATGCATTTACACGTTTTGAGGTCCCCCGAGTCCAAAAAAGTGTTTTTAAAAAAGTCAGTCTGTCGCTGTCATCTGTGCAGACCTCTCGAGCCTAAACTGCTTAGCCGAGTTTGACAAAATTCAGCATACATGTTCAGAAAAATCATACCCCGAGGCGACAACGAGAAATAAATTTTAGCTCCAAATTTGGGGGTGCTAACCCCCAAAAAAACTTGAAAACAATTATTTCTTAAAAAATGGTCCTGACAATTTTTATTTAAAAAAATTCTAAAATGTAGTGTATTTAAACGCGAATCTAACGATTTAAGCCTTTTTCACGGGAAAAATCTTGGTGGCTATTTCAAGCTGAATTTAACCTGAAGTTAAGGCCATACCAATGCGGGTAGCTGGTTCAAAACTACATTTTGACCACAGGACTGTATTTGCGGTTGGCGGTAATGGTGAATAGTCTTTGGTAGCTTGATAATGTATATGTAGTTAAATGTTGAAACTAACACTACGGTTATACCTTTACGTGAGTATGTTGCGAGAGTAAGCGGCGCGGCACGGCGGTGAGATGAATCTGGCTTCTAATCACGTCGGTGGCTGTAGTCCAGACCCAACTGGCAGCAAGGTAGCTCTCGGTGACAGATAACGTGTGGACATTGAACGCGGCCGAATACACACACGATACTATTTGTTTACTGTGTAATCATTCTCTATCTGTTTATTTCATTTAATTATAATTTACCAACCAAACCACCGGCCAAGAATCATGTGACAAAAAATGATTCTTAATTATTAAGTATTAAAGTAGAGTATATTTGAGGCCGCACTTCGCTGGAGCATGGAGCACAGCCCGCGTTTACGTCATAGACCCCTTTCAAGGTCATTATTTTCGCAATACCCCCCCCTTCGTAGGTCATACAAATTATTAGTGCGTAACCCCCCCTTCTATGATCAGGTTGTTAGAGGCGATGTCGCAGTCGATTGGCGCGGGACTTTGTCCGCCTCTAGATCCGGTAAAATAAAATGCCTACAGTTAAATAATTCCTGCATCCAGAGCAAGATAGTATTTCAAAACGGTCTAATTTAGAATCTACTTTTTCTCTACTCAATTCTAGACCCCTAACCTTTAGTAATCCTTCACTATATCCATAGTTTGACTTAGGCTGCACTTTTAGTATTAATGATGGATTATGATCATCATCCAGGGTTAACTCTGAAGTGATCATTTTGAAGTCTTCATTGAGTTGTCGTTTTGTTCTGAAGAAATGGTCAAACTGGTCTCCCAAGTTATTAACAACATTTTCTCCATAGCATTTTGGATAGCTACTAAAATAGCACTGTCTATCTAGATTTGTAGATTTCCAATTCATAACTGTAGACTTTCTTTCACTAGACTTAATTGATATCTCATCTATGTTTGTGAATGAATAGTCTCCAATTTCTCCATGTGTGCAGTGTTCAGGCTCACATATGTTTGGGTCTACAATAATATTCGAAATCTGGCCTATGTTGGAGTGGATATCACCTATTATATGTTTGGTTGCTATCAGCTTAGTGACTTTCTTTATATTGCCAGTTGGGTTCCCAATAGAGACTTCATAGTTATTTACATTAATTGAACCTGGCCCATCCATGTACTTACAATCATATTCTTCTGTATTATCTGTGATACATAAAATGAATTCATAGGTGCTCAGTTCAACTTCCCATAATCCTATTATTCCATGGCTAAAATCTTCTTTTGCAATAATGGTACAACAGGTGCAGCCATCATTAACAGACCAGCACCAACTCGGATTACAGCCCCAACCTCTGTCGTTGCTCCATTTTCTTACTTTACAAATTTTTGAGTTACAGTTACATAAATCATTACAAGTACCAGTGCATCCAAACTCTTCATTGATCTTAATGTCTCTATTTGTTATCCATCTAATAAATTTAGATTTGTNCCTTTTTTTAGTCGTCGAATTTAAGTAGCTCGTCAAGGTCGAAGGCTTCCACTTCTTCTTTGTCAGTGGCAGTTTGCGACGTAGGTTGAGCCTCGCCCAACCTTACCTGGATAATCAGATCTAACGCTACTTTGATCTGCGGGATCTTATCCAGTAAGGACAAGGTTTCGCCAGTCGACAAGGTGACACATTCCGGTTGTCTAGAAAGCATGCTGTCGATCCATGACGGATGGTATGACAAATCGGTCCTGACGGTACGCGTCGGTTGATGTAAACGCACGAGAAGATGTTTACCGATTATTGACAAATCTTTACCGGCTTCGATTTTCCTCTTCCTATTGACACTGTCGTTTCTTTTGAGGAACTGACGCAGATCATTTTCCCTCTGCACCACCATCGTCCAATCGGACATTGTTATGAAGAAGCTCGAGCGGTCGTCCAAATTGCGAATTGCGAGGACGGCAGAGCACCTCTTAGTCAAGCCTACTACGAAACACTTTTTCATTGACTCGAGTAAGAAAGTCCACTCTAAAACGAGATGCTCCATGATGGGCGATACTAGAGAACTGCGGACTAAAGAAACGGAATGAGGACGAGAGGCGTTTGTGGGGGTATATACAAGTTCATGCTCGGTTGGAGGTGCTCTCAGGCTCGAACAAGGCCAGGAGAGACTGTGACTAGCGTGACGGTATTATTTTTCATGCAACCTGCTGTTTAGTGTGGACAAAAGACCGAGCCGCTTGACATGGGCTGTATTATCTTTCGCCAGAGATCACGGTCAGTTTGAGGTGCTGAAAATAATACCTGTCTTCATGGTCGAATACAGCCGGGATAAACTGTGGGTTTTTTGTTTTGTTTATTTTACAAGCTCTTTCAAGGGTATCCAGCTGTTTTGTGCAGTGGGAAGGCCAAGCCACTTGACAAGAGCTCTATTATTCCTTTTCCTGACAATACGTTCGACCAAATAATACTCGGGATAATGTGTTTTCTTTAGTTCCTCCTCGTAGAACTTGCCTAGAATTGGCTGTCCGGCCGAATCGACTAAATTATACAGGGGTACGTCACGTAGAAACACCTGATTCACTTGAAACTGTTCGTTAGTCCAATTGGGCGTGTAGCCTTTGGTAAAGAGATGTTTATGTTTGCTGATGCGAACCCAGTCTCCGACATTAAACTTTGGTGTACGTCCTTTACCACCGCCATGACTCGCGTTCAAACGTGAGACAATTGTCGACTCGTGCCTTTTGGTAACATCAATAGGTCTCATTCCTATAGAGCGATGAATCCGGTGGTTGTAAGTGTCCACCAGCCTGTCCACATAATCCACCCACTTGTAAGCCCCCAGCGTGCTAAAATGTCGCCACATCATTTCTTTAAGTGTGCGATTAAAGCGTTCGACAATAGTCGCCTTGAGCGGACTATAGGTAAAGTAATGATAGATCCCTTTGTGCTTTGTAAGAGATTTAAACTCGGAGCCTCTAAATTCCAATCCCTTGTCTGTGTGCAAAAGGGCTGGGGACAAACCGGATTCATCGAAAATTGAAGCCATTGCGGCGCTTACCTCCTTACTAGTTTTCCTCTTTAGCGGTTTCGCCCATGCCCTCTTTGAGCCGCAGTCGATAACAGTCAAAAGGTATCGGTATCCACGGTCCGCCACGGTCATTTCGACCAGGTCGGCTTCCCATAAATCGTCGAGAACACCCTTAATGACAACTCTGCTCCTGGCAAACCGTTTCCGAGCGGGAGCATGTATCTCTCGGACAAGAGCTTCCTTCACACTTGTAGTCATGTCTTAAACTGACTACTACTACTCGATGACTCCGGCTTCCGAAAGCTCTTCCAATATGGATTGGATTTCATTGTAATGCGAATTGTTACCGGCTTGTGTAGACGCGCTAATGAGACGTAAACGATCTACCAGCTCGTTTACATTGTTCCAGTAAACATAGTCTACGGGTCGATTGCTAACCCGCTTAAAACCCTTACCTTTGACATGAACCTTTGAAGGCTTCGGATCCGGATTGACCAATTTTTTCAAAAGATTGCGATACTTGTTGCCTGACGAATTAAAACCTCTAGTACTGGAATAGCCTTGTCGCGCCGCGTTTGATTGTAAAATAATTTCCTGATAATTTGCCCCAAGTCTTCTGCCGTATAGTTGTCGGGCTCGTAGAGAAAAAGCAAATTGAACAGACCGTCTGTGGCTGGGTAAGGTTTTCCCTTGACATACACGTTGTCGTAGTCCATTTTCAAGTCGGTGTCTCCGATAACAATGTTTCCTTTAGAAGCCACTCTTGGTCCATAGACAGTGTCTGTTTTCCTATCGACGGCTTCGCCCGTGAGCAAATGTCTGACAAAGGGCCGTCCGTAAACACTGATGTCACCTAAAAACATGTTCAATTGCTTCGAACCTTGCGGCGACGAGAGATAGGTTTTAAACTGCGGGCTACTTGTAGGAGTCGATTGAGCACGTTTGCTTGCTAAAGGCTTACGCAGAGGTGACAGCGATGGTTTGCCAGACGGCGCAGGAGGTGGTGGTGGTGGTGTAGTTGTTGTTGTTTGTGATCGCGTAGCCATCAAAGAACCGAGTTTTCGGCGAAAGGCCGGAGACTGCGAACCGCGTGAGCTTTCCGCCGCCGATTTAGCCGACGGCAGTCCTCCCATTTGTGTAGAAGCCAAGTCGGGTTCGAACGCAAATGTTTCTTCTTCGTCTGCGGGGACGATTGCGGTGGCGATATCGTCGCCGCCTTCTTCGTCCCACTGCGTCGCTGCAGTAGAGTATTCTTTTGTGTCCCTTTGCTGTGTCGCTGCGGTGGACACATTTGTTGTAACATCAGGCCGGTATGTGGTTGACATGAGTAGGGTTTTGTCGAGACTTTGAGCGATATTTTGCAATGGGTCCATAAGGGGCTTAACGCTCTCCTCGGTGATTCTCTTGACGGCCGCCCTTCCCGTGCGCAATAGTTTATTTTTCTTGCGAATTACATCTCGCGCCTTGATCAAACGTTTTTTCACGTCTTTACTAGTCGCTTGCATTTTGACGACTGAACGCCTCACCTAGTTTAGTTGGTCGAAAATTATAAACTCGTCGAAACCGCGACGAAACCTACCACCGTCAACAGGTGCCTCTTTGTCAATGACTAAAAAACTGTATTTTTTGTCCCAACATCGGACACACATGTCGTGAAATTTGGCCCACGACATGTCCGTACTAACATGATCTTCAAACACATGTCGGAGGTTTGTATCGTCCATTTTAAACAGTATAAGCATGTTGCACTGATCTCGGATACAATGCTTCGGGACGTTGGCATAAGATTGCGAAAGGTAAAATGAATCGACGCCCATGTGTCGACCGCGTGTAAAGTATTCCTTCATCCGCTCCTGCTTTTCCATCATTACGTCATCGAAAATAAAAATCGAGTTTTCCTCGACCTGTTCCGGTTCTACGACCTGGTCAAATTCATTTGTGGGGTAGAAACCGATTTCGGGCATACCACTCAGCACCTTGCTCAAATACCTGTACTTTGGCTGATCCAAAGTCTTGGCATAGAGGTACACATTGTCAAACCTGAGTCCATTTATATGTAATATAAGCGAAACCATCAAATGGGTCTTACCTCCGCCCGATGAAGCGCAAATAAGCGCACGGATCGGGTGACGGCCAAACAGACGACTGTGTCGACTGTTTTTCCCCTCTTGAGTGTATTCACTGTCTGTGAGGTTCAATACGTCAAACGACGTGCTCTGTTTGGCGAATAGCATTATACTAAGAGGTAAAGGATTTCTATTACTATATATTTAAAAATAAAATAGTCAAAGTTGTGGAAAAAAAGTAGGTTTATTTATTTTTATACATTATAAAATTTTAGTTTGTACCATAAATACATTTTCGAAGCCTGGTCCCTGGCGCAAACGTAGTTGTCACCGCTGTGGCTAATGCAGGTGAGACGAGGCATCGCTGTCCAGAAATTCATATTTTTAAGTGAGGGACATCCAAGTTGGTCCAGATCGGTAATGTTTGTTGTCACTCCACAGCATGTATGTAGAAACTTTGACTTTTCAAGTCCTTTGACGTACACTTGATCGTAATTGTTGTTGAGGATTTGCAGTATGGGAGTGAGACGATGATAGTCTATTTCGCCATCCTCCCACGACAATCCGTGGAAGTGCTCGCGAAGCCATTTGTTGTCCCTGGTCAGAGCTGTCGACGAATCCTTAGTAGGGGGCGGCTTAAATAAGTACCAACTCATGGCGCCGGTACCTACGTCGATGATGGCCAGCTCCTTGACAATATAGCCACCCGAAGCCCGACCGTTGCAGGTGTTACAGGGCTTTTTCACGTCTCGAAAGCAATTAATATCGACAATGGCTGCTTTCATTGTATTGACTGACGAGCTACTCGGAACACGACTGCTTATATTCATCCTCTATCCCCTCCACATTTTCTTTCTTCGTTTACATTGCATGTAGAAAGATAGCTTTGAATGTGCAACAGATTAGGCATTCTTTGTTACTATTCCAGTGAGAGGATAGTGTGTAATTAGTTGATCGTGTAGGATAAGACAATAGGCACTTGTGTCTGCAGGAATATTAGCAGACGTTTCAAATTCAATCTTGATATCAACAGAGGCCGAGGTGACAGACTCGACTTGACGACTGCAATCTAACACTACAAAAGGTGCGTCCCTGATAAACTCTTCGTATGTAAGCATGGGATGCGCCTCTGCTCGACCATAATAGGAACGCTGAAAGTCGGCATAGATTTCGTACAGCCATGCTAACGTTCTTTTTGTAAAGTTCAAGTTTAAATTGTCATAAGGGTACGACTCGCTACCAATGTAGAGACGTACATTTTTCAACGCACAAGCATCAAACTTGTTAACGTCCTTTTTCTGTTGGTTGATCCGACCCGTCTGCAAAGCTAAGATAACGTAGCGAGGCTTTTCCAATTGCGTGCTAGTCTTTATGGTCCATGTGTGGTTCTGAGTCTGCGGCAGAATTGGATATGTAAACAGGTTCCATGTCCGAAATGCCATTGAAATGGGCACGTTACGCTCAAGCAAATTAAGCATGCGAAGCTTTTGAAGATCATTCAGCGTAAAGTAGGGGAGCTTCCACTTGATACTTTTAATATCAACCTTGTTCGTAGCGTCTCCGACGGGCTCTTTTGTAGGATCAGACTCGATAGGTATAAACATGTTGTCATCTTTGTTGGCCCTGAGTAAAATTAACTCGAGACGGGAATTCATCAAAACGCGCTTGTAGTCCTCGGCAAAGCCCAAGACCGTGTCCAAAGGTATGCACATGCTAAATTCGCCTGTGGTCTTGTCCAAAGTTTGATTGTAGGACTTGTCAGTTGTCGGTAGCATCCATCCGGCGGACTGTAGTCTCTGCACTGTGGCCTTGCTGAAACTCGCATATCCCTTTAACGTAGATGTAATACCGGGCATCCTGGTCTGATCAATTTCGACTCCATTCAGCTCAAGCCGAATGTCGCTAAAGGCGTGAACACCGGCATTAGATGCCAGAGTGTAAAGTACAGGCGGCGGTGTCATCGTTCCCTCGATACAAATGAAGCTTTTGGATGGCAACACATAGGTGTCGGGCTGGTGAAAGGGTATCCTTATTTCATCGGAATTGTCAAATTTACTCGACGAATAGGGTAGATGACTGTGGTACTCTAGTTTTACTATGGAGTCGTCGAATCTTGGCGCTTTGGCCAAATCTAGCAACGTGGCGGAATCCATTGTTGAGAACTTTGTAGCCGAGATTTTGTAAATACTCACGATTGACAGATGTTAGCCCAGCAACGTGTTGTTGTCTACTAAAGTCTGCAATATCGACGGGTCGGTATTTAAAGTCAATCATTACTACGTTTGAGATGAATGCGAACGGTAATCGTTTCTCCGCGAAAGTCCACCAGTCGACCCTCTTGATCCTTTATTGCGATATTAACAGACGTGAGCGTATTTGTTAATATAGGCAAGTAGACAACAGTCTGTGGCACTTCGACAATCTTGTATCCCGGAGCTACGGTGGGGAAGAACTGATGCAAAACATGAGACTCTTCACCATTTATATACGAACCGGTAGCAATATTACATTCAACAGAGAGCGCGTTAACTTTGAATATGTCGACTATTGTATCCGAAACGTAGAATTCATTTTTAAGCAATATTCTCGGCTCAAATCCGAGAATGCTACCAATATTGTTGACCGATTTAAAGTTTAATTTACTTGTCTTACTGATCACAGTACAGGTGAGCGAGTTGCGCTGTTCCTTTACATCAATGTCGTACTTGGACAGCTCCTTTGCAATATCACTCAGTTCGTAGGATCCTTTGGACAGTTCTATCGCGTCCCCCACTATAATCTTTCTATACGTTATCGACAAACTCATATCAACTGGAGCGGTGTGCTCAATGTTGGCCTCGAGTATTGTACCGCGCTCAAAACCGAAAACTGTCAAAAGGGTATCTTCTAAATCGTTGAATAATGTCTTGTTGCTTTTTATTACCACACGTTTTCCCTTTAGACTGACACTCAGTTCAACACCGACGGGAAGAATAGATTTAATATGGTCAATAAATTGCGTGAAATTAGCATTTTTGGGTACTTGAAATACAATGTCATCATACATTAGGTAAATTCGATTGTTGGTCTCGTCTACATTCGGTATCGAATTGTACGCTTCAAAGGATAACAATCCGCAAGTCCAATAGCCATTGTTTAAATGCACTGGCGGGAAAAACTCGCTTGTGAGTACCGATTTGTCACCAGTGAACGTTAAAGTTAGAGACATACTGACACTATTCTCGGTCGACAGTGTAATATATACTGGAGGAGCAGGCTAGCTGCACAACATGACTGCTAGAATCATGCACAAATGACCGCAGATGAAAGTGTCAAATGGTTGGATTTGATGATGATTGTAAAATATAGTAGTGCCTTCCAAATAGTCGACCAGTTCTCGAGGCGGAGACAAATCGCCGTACGGGTCGAAATAAACTGCCCTGTATCCGTCGACATAGTACAACACCCAATGACTGCCGGGTTCACGCCACGTTTGCAAATTGATTATACCGCATTCAACGTGTCGCCTTGTTTGAGGCAAACGATCGCGCATAAACACTCCGCGGAACTTGGTCAGGCAAAGCTGGTCTGTTAACGAGCGTTTTAAGTCGATATCGGTCAAGGGGCGTGCAGGAAGGCTCACGGTTAGTTTTTTGAGCTCACATAGAGACCGAGTCCTTTCCTGTAGGGTCTCAGGTACAGCCCCTTGCCGAGCGCCACCTCCTCCATTTTTTTATTATGTCGTCTAGCCTCCTCCAAAGCTTGACTAGCCTGCCGACCTTCATTTATGGTTTTGACCAAACTGGCCGCTCCGCCTGCCACAGACCCGAGAGCGGCTAAAGCCGGTATCGCAGCCAAGAGAAACGGCAGGATTCCACCGCGCTTCGGCACGGGTATTACTCGGCGGTGTTGGTTACGAGAGCTTCGTATACCGGTGACTCCTAGCTTTGCCGCTCGCAGAGCCGCCACAGTTTTCTGATGGACGCTTTTACCGTTCCCCGCCTTTTCAACGGCCAGTCTTGCCAACGAAAGTACCTTCTTAAGTTGATTCTGTTCGTTTTTCTTTTTTGTTAATCGTTTTTTTGCAGCAGTACTACCGCCGCCTCCCCCAAGTTTCCTCTTAACTTTCATTGCAGTAGTTACCGACCAAGCCGCTGCTTTTTCGCCTAAACTCGAATCTGGCGCCTTTACCCGTTTCCAAGCAGCTTCCTCTAAACGTCGGTCTGCTACGCTTCTCGACTCCTGGTTCACTGCGTAAGCGATATCGTGTTGCTTGCAAGCGGCGTCCAACGGATTGATCCCCGCCTGACCTAACCTCTTTTGTAGTTTAGCACCCGGACCACAAAACTGGTAACCGGGCAAATGCAGTTCTACAGGTAGACGGTCTACTAGCTTGTTTATCACACCTCCACGTCCTCTCTTGAGAAGTGCTGAACGCATACTGGTATGGCACGTGTTTCAACCTCAGNTGAACGCAGCAACAGTTTCCGCTATGCGAGCTACAGTGTCGCCTAGAACTTCGGCCGAAGGCTTCTGAGCAAGAGGTTTCATATCTAGTAACCTATCGAGATGAGCGGCTGCCAACATACGCTTGTTGTCATAAACCTCTTTTAACAAGTCCCAAGCTATAGCGAAAGTGTCATCAGCTACGGGAACATGTGCTATAATAGCTGCTGCTTTCCCCTTAAGATAGCGCACTAGATAAATCTATCTATATTGGATAACTGAAGCTCCTCCATAATCATGCTTGAAAATGTGTCCTTAAAACGAGGCCACTTTGTACGTTCACACCGTCAAAGTAAGGTAAATCCAAGGTGGGCAATTTAGGTTTAGATGCACACGTGAAGGTCACATTAGCATTGCTTGACTGCCTTTTAGCTATTTCCTCGAACATAGTATATGTTGTGTGACATTCGTGCATGTAACGTTTACCCCTCGCTCCTTATTGCTTAAAAGGTACTTGCCACTGTCATCAATAAGATCACAAATATCATCATAAAATTGCTCTAACTTATCGTATGTTCTATTAAGTGTTATATACATACCTTTAAACTTGGCAAGTGCTTTAGGATCACTGCTGATCTCTGCGAGGTTACCCTGGTCCCTTATCTCGTGTAAGTCAGCCACCAAGGTGCTCATTTTCCGACGGTAAGGTGTTGCCATACTGGTCGGATCTTCCTCGTCAGAAGGCATCATGATTTAAATTAAAAAAAAAAATAAATAAATAAACTGCTAACCAAAATAACGAAGAATTGTACAGGTACAAACAATTTAAAATAAACCTGTGATAACGCTGATTAACAATAACAAAAAATAGATATATAAGTACACGTGTAAAAATAGATAAGAAATATAAATAATAAAGTAGAGCAGGAGTATCCGGCTGTACAATCGCTGATCGCTGACTAAATTAATTAAATAATAAAGTTGAAAATAAAAGAAAACGCTGAAGTATTGTACGTAAATAAATTAAATAATAATTAGGTACAATAAAAAATATTTATCACCTATGTAATAGGGGATAATCGCTGGGCAAGCCTGAGACTGTAAGTCTATCAGACTGCAATGCTGAAAGGGGAATGTCCTGGCAATTATAGTTTCAGTTGTGAAACTTATAAATAGTCAACAGGAACAATAGACCGAGTGCAAGTCTATAAGTTATTGCATACAAGTAAGTATGCAAAGTAATCGCTGTGTGAAGTGTCGCTGGAAGAAGAAGAGTGAAACAGAATGTAAAGTTGAGATGGCTGAGTAGATGAAATAAAATAGATGATAAATTAAACAGGTATCCGGCAAACAAAGGACCAATATGTTGGGTGCACGACAGGGATACTGTGGCGTGCAGTACCAAAGTGACTAATATCGCTGAATGTAATGCTGCTTGAAAATATGCTAAGAAAAGGAGGAATGATAGGATAGGTGTAGTAGGTAGTAGGGTTCGTAAATTAAGAAAATTAGATAATAATAATAAATCCTATTTAATAAGCTGACATAATAATAAATAATGATAATAATCAATGAATAATATAAAATGTAAATGCAGAAATAACAATAATCAGTAATCAGAGATAGATAACCTAAGCAGGGGACTAGATAGATAGAAATAAACTAGATGGAATACAAATAAGGGTTAGACTAAACTACTGACTTAATATCTATTGTTAGTAACGGTGAAAGGTGATGGTGAAGGTGTAAGAAAATTAATGAATATGTGAAATAATGAAGCATACCTGTTGCACACCATGCTTTGTGCAATGCTAAGATCGTAAATAATATGTTTAGTAGTGTATTGTGTTCCAGTTGATTGGCCAGGATGTAAGACTGGTCCTCAAACTGGTAACAATGCTGGATGACTCACTTTAATTCACTCAAAATATATATAATTTATTGAAACTTCACAGGTTGTCAAGAAACAGGTGTTATCATGACAGTTCGCTGACACTCTCTGCGATGTCGATAGATCGATATTATGTACCATCGATACTGTCGATAGTTGCTGCTATCGATCTACTATTCCAGTGGTGAGTTTAGGAATGCGTGAAGGTTATCAGCTGGATAGGTTACGCTTAGATTCAGATTGTAAACAACTTCTTGAAGCAACAGTTGATTTGCGTAAATAACTTGTGTTTACTTGTTACTCCTGAATCTATGGTGTTAAAACTGATGATTGAAGAAATGAGAATAGAGTGTGAGAAGTGTAGAAGAAGAAATGAAGCGGAAGAATCGGCGATATATGTGTTTAAACAAAGTGTGATTCTATACAAGTGTAAATAAATGTTTAAGTGCTTAAGGTAAGATTGCATAATAAAATAGATTAAATGAGATGAAATATATGATAAAATATAAAATAATCGTTTATAAGAATATAAATAGCTTGATATATAATGGTAAATAAGAATAAGGATAGGATTGGTTCAGGGAATGTCTTAATAAATGATAAAAATACTATGTCTTAATAAATGAGGTAAATTCGAGAATTGCTCTCGTCTACGTTCGGAATAGAATTGTACGCTTCAAACGATAACTGACCGCATACCCAATTGCCATCGTTCAAGTGCACCGGCGGGAAAAACTCGCTGGTGAGGACTGATTTGTCACCGGTGAATGTTAACGTTAGAGACATGACTGACTCTTGACTAAGTCGACAAGTGTAATATATTGTTAGATTCTAGTTATCAGTAAATAATAATAACAAATTAGGTTGAGGGAATTGTCATGTATTGGAGGTTCTTGAAGGTAGTACGTAATGGCCGAACCACTAGGTTTCCCTACTGGATCAGGCGTTCTATATAATATGACTTACAAGACAGAATAAGGGATTCTGCGCTTGCGTGAGATGGAAGGGACAGATTGCCGAACGAGGGAACAGTCAGTCTAGTTTTGGTAGAGCACGAGCGTACGAGCGCCTGAACTAGCTGCTATTTTTCTAGAACCTTTCAATATAGTGGGCTAGAGATCTCTGCACAATATGACTGCTAGTATCATGCATAAATGACCGCAGATGAACGTGTCAAATGGTTGAATTTGACGTTGGTTGTAGAATATTGTTGTCCCTTCCAAATAGTCGACTAGTTTGTGAGGGGGAGACAAATCCCCGTACATGTCGAAATATACAGCTCTGTAACCGTCGACATAGTACAACACCCAATGACTGCCGGGTTCACGCCACGTTTGCAAATTGATAATGCCACATTCCACGTTACGTCTTTTTTTTGGCATGCGATCGCGCATAAAGACTCCGCGAAACTTGCTTATACGAAGCCGGTCTGTAAACGCGCGTTCCATATCATAATCGGTCAAAGGGCGTGCAAGAAGGCTCACGGTTAGTTTTTTGAACTTACATAGAGTCCGAGTTCTTTTCTGTACGTTCTCAAATATAGCCCCTTACCGAGCGCCACCTCCTCCATCTTTTTGTTATGCCGCCTGGCCTCCTCCAAAGCTTGACTAGCATGCCAACCTTCGTTTATGGTCTTGACCAAACTGGCCGCCCCGGCTGCTACAGATCCGAGAGCGGCCAAAACCGGTATCGCGGCCATAAGAAAAGGTAAAATACCTCCTCGTTTCGGCACTGGTATTACTCGAGGCCGATGACTAGCTTGACGACTACTAACTCCTAGTTTTGCCGCTCACAGAGCCGCCAAAGTTTTCTGATGAACGCTTTTACCGTTCCATGCCTTTTCAACAGCGAGCCTGGCCAGCAAAATTGCCTTCTTCAGTTAATTCAGAGCAGTTTTTTTTTCGCTCGTTTTTTAGCCCTACCGTCACCGCTAAATTTCCTTTTGACTTTCATAGCCGTAGTTACTGACCAAGCAGCTGCTTTCTCACCAAAACTCGAGTCCGGTGCCTTTACACGTTTCCAAGCCGCTTCCTCCAAACGTCGGTCTGCTTCGGTTCTCGACTCTTGATTTGCGTAAGCAATATCGTGTTGCTTACAAGCGTCGTCCAACGGATTGATCCCCGGATGACCCAACCTTTTTTTTGGAGTTTAGTACCCGGACCGCAAAACCGATAGCCGGGCAAATCTAGTGATACCGGTAGAACAGATAATGTGTGTGTCCCTACAACTACTCTGCGTTTTAAATGTCGCTGCCGCCCGCGACATCGCTTAACCTGTCTTCATAGATCTCCATTATTCGATGATAACCATGGACAAGTGTGGTGATCTTATCCGGTAGAATGTGTCGCTTGTCGTTAGTGGAAGAGAGAGCCAATTTATTTATGGCTACGGTGTATAGCCTAAGGCGATAGGAGCGTATGAGGTTGAACTTTGTAGACATTGTTTTAGATTCAAAGAGGGCTCTTTAAATGTCATCAAATTCAAGTTTATTTTTTACAGCGCTTCTTTTAACTCCCTTAGCCTTTTTAATCGACTCCATGCCCTCAATTTAGATGGCATATATTTTAGCTCTCAGTCCTACAAACGAATTTATTTTTCGCCCGCGGTCTCATCTTAAACTTTCCCAAGACTTGTTTGTTAACTGTCAAATGACAGTGATGGTCAGAGGGGAGGTTACTAAAATCAAACTCATATCCGAGAGCTCGGAAAGCTTCTACTCTTCAGTCTTCGTCATCCGTTTTTATAGCGTAAATAAAACTGTCCGTATCCGTGTATGCAAGTGTGAGTCTTTCGGGACCGTAATGCCGAATCATTCGGTCATAATGAAAGCTAAGCATTATCATCTTTGCAAGGTCTAATAAAACCATCCCGACGTAGATAGGCTTGACGAAAAGGATCTTTGTTTTACTCATATGAATTGCGACCAGATTTTCTTTAATAATGAACCTACTTTTAAAGTTGGTTTTTGCAATAATCTTTTCTGCTCTAGGCCAAGTTGTCACTAACCTCAAATCCATCCGTTACGAATATTTTCTATGGGTTTTCCGTAATTTGCGTTATTTAAAAGTTTGTATAGATCCTTCTCGAATGAGCTGTTCGCGGTCATGCGCCGCTTATTGTTCATATAAATAAAGGGCGCTAACCATACCGATTGTCGGAATCCAATGATTTTATGGACAGTTTTAAATTCACAACCATGTGCTACAACAAATTGAAGCAATTTTTAATGAAGCACATATTTAGTTTTCGGGCTGAGAGTGCCTAGAAGTTTAACATAAGTGGAACCGGCAGGTTTTATCTGTTCGGGCAGAGATGGAAGGTCGTTAAAATGGTCATGTAAATTTTCCGGAATGACTATGTCCCCCTCTGCTATGTATCCCACATTGGACTTATCAGAAACTATCAGCAAATTTAGATCGACTGGATTAACCCATCGGAAATCACTCATCGGCAATGGTTCAGACGATGCGAGTCCATATAGCTTATTTGCGTCGATGTAATACATTTTCTGACTATTGTCCGCTTCTACAAACCTCCGACTCACCTGGGTAAACCCTCCTCTGATACCGCTTTCGATAAAAAGCATCATGGAGTAATCAGTTATGTGGTCGAGTAGTACATTGGTGACTTTCAGCATGCCATTGAAAGCCAACCCGGGAATGCTGTAATAGTTGGCAACCTCCAAGTAGTATTCAGAGTTAAAAAATTCTGTCCGGAAATTCTCAAATACTTCGGCGAGAAGGTATACATCGGTCCGCAGGTCCGGAGGTATTCTGGGAGGTTTCTGATGTTAAACT